>JARQOC010000007.1:127255443-127270443 GCA_033576535.1 Allobates femoralis
CTGTCTCTAAGTCAACAGTAAAGAGAAGACTCCATGACAGTAAATACAAAGGGTTCACATCTAGATGCAAACCATTCATCAATACCAAAAATAGACAGGCCAGAGTTAAATTTGCTGAAAAACACCTCAAGAAGCCAGCTCAGTTCTGGAAAAGTATTCTATGGACAGATGAGACAAAGATCAACCTGTACCAGAATGATGGGAAGAAAAAAGTTTGGAGAAGAAAGGGAACGACACATGATCCAAGGCACACCACATCCTCTGTAAAACATGGTGGAGGCAGCGTGATGGCATGGGCATGCATGGCTTTCAATGGCACTGGGTCACTTGTGTTTATTGATGACATAACAGCAGACAAGAGTAGCCGGATGAATTCTCAAGTGTACCAGGATATACTTTCAGCCCAGATTCAGCCAAATGCTGCAAAGTTGATTGGACGGCGCTTCATAGTACAGATGGACAATGACCCCAAGCATACAGCCAAAGCTACCCAGGAGTTCATGAGTACAAAAAAGTGGAACATTCTGCAATGGCCAAGTCAATCACCAGATCTTAACCCAATTGAGCATGCATTTCACTTGCTCAAATCCAGACTTAAGACGGAAAGACCCACAAACAAGCAAGACCTGAAGGCTGCGGCTGTAAAGGCCTGGCAAAGCATTAAGAAGGAGGAAACCCAGCGTTTGGTGATGTCCATGGGTTCCAGACTTAAGGCAGTGATTGCCTCCAAAGGATTCGCAACAAAATATTGAAAATAAAAATATTTTGTTTGGGTTATGTTTATTTGTCCAATTACTTTTGACCTCCTAAAATGTGGAGTGTTTGTAAAGAAATGTGTACAATTCCTACATTTTCTATCAGATATTTTTGTTCAACCCTTCAAATTAAACGTTACAATCTGCACTTGAATTATGTTGTAGAGGTTTAATTTCAAATCCAATGTGGTGGCATGCAGAGCCCAACTCGCGAAAATTGTGTCACTGTCCAAATATTTCTGGCCCTAACTGTACATTACATTACTGATCCTGAGTTACCTCCTGTATTATACTCCAGAACTGCACTCACTATTCTGCTGGTGCAGTCACTGTGTACATACATTACATTACTGATCCTGAGTTACCTCCTGTATTATACCCCAGAGCTGCACTCACTATTCTGCTGGTGCAGTCATTGTGTACATACATTACATTACTGATCCTGAGTTACCTCCTTGTATTATACTCCAGAGCTGCACTCACTATTCTGCTGGTGCAGTCACTGTGTACATACATTACATTACTGATCCTGACTGAGTTACCTCCTGTATTATACTCCAGAGCTGCACTCACTATTCTGCTGGTGCAGTCACTGTGTACATACATTACATTACTGATCCTGAGTTACCTCCTGTATTATACTCCAGAGCTGCACTCACTATTCTGCTGGTGCAGTCACTGTGTACATACATTACATTACTGATCCTGAGTTACCTCCTGTATTATACTCCAGAGCTGCTCTCACTATTCTGCTGGTGCAGTCACTGTGTACATACATTACATTACTGATCCTGAGTTACCTCCTGTATTATACTCCAGAGCTGCACTCACTATTCTGCTGGTGCAGTCACTGTGTACATACATTACATTACTGATCCTGAGTTACCTCCTGTATTATACTCCAGAGCTGCTCTCACTATTCTCCTGGTGCAGTCACTGTGTACATACATTACATTACTGATCCTGAGTTACCTCCTGTATTATACTCCAGAGCTGCAGTCACTATTCTGCTGGTGCAGTCACTGTGTACATACATTACATTACTGATCCTGAGTTACCTCCTGTATTATACTCCAGAGCTGCACTCACTATTCTGCTGGTGCAGTCACTGTGTACATACGTTACATTACTGATCCTGAGTTACCTCCTGTATTATCCTCCAGAGCTGCACTCACTATTCTGCTGGTGCAGTCACTGTGTACATACATTACATTACTGATCCTGAGTTACCTCCTGTATTATACTCCAGAGCTGCACTCACTATTCTGCTGGTGCAGTCACTGTGTACATACATTACATTACTGATCCTGAGTTACCTCCTGTATTATACTCCAGAGCTGCACTCACTATTCTGCTGGTGCACTCACTGTGTACATACATTACATTACTGATCCTGAGTTACCTCCTGTATTATACTTCAGAGCTGCACTCACTATTCTGCTGGTGCAGTCACTGTGTACATACATTACATTACTGATCCTGAGTTACCTCCTGTGTTATACTCCAGAGCTGCACTCACTATTCTGCTGGTGCAGTCACTGTGTACATACGTTACATTACTGATCCTGAGTTACCTCCTGTATTATCCTCCAGAGCTGCACTCACTATTCTGCTGGTGCAGTCACTGTGTACATACATTACATTACTGATCCTGAGTTACCTCCTGTATTATACTCCAGAGCTGCACTCACTATTCTGCTGGTGCAGTCACTGTGTACATACATTACATTACTGATCCTGAGTTACCTCCTGTATTATACTCCAGAGCTGCACTCACTATTCTGCTGGTGCACTCACTGTGTACATACATTACATTACTGATCCTGAGTTACCTCCTGTATTATACTTCAGAGCTGCACTCACTATTCTGCTGGTGCAGTCACTGTGTACATACATTACATTACTGATCCTGAGTTACCTCCTGTGTTATACTCCAGAGCTGCACTCACTATTCTGCTGGTGCAGTCACTGTGTACATACATTACATTACTGATCCTGAGTTACTTCCTGTGTTATACTCCAGAGCTGCACTCACTATTCTGCTGGTGCAGTCACTGTGTATATATATTACTGATCCTGAGTTACCTCCTGTATTGTACTCCAGAGCTGCACTCACTATTCTGCTGGTGCAGTCATTGTGTACATACATTACATTACTGATCATGAGTTACCTCCTGTATTATACTCCAGAGCTGCACTCACTATTCTGCTGGTGCAGTCACTGTGTACATACATTACATTACTGATCCTGACTGAGTTACCTCCTGTATTATACTCCAGAGCTGCACTCACTATTCTGCTGGTGCAGTCACTGTGTACATACATTACATTACTGATCCTGACTGAGTTACCTCCTGTATTATACTCCAGAGCTGCACTCACTATTCTGCTGGTGCAGTCACTGTGTACATACATTACATTACTGATCATGAGTTACCTCCTGTATTATACTCCAGAGCTGCACTCACTATTCTGCTGGTGCAGTCACTGTGTACATACATTACATTACTGATCCTGACTGAGTTACCTCCTGTATTATACTCCAGAGCTGCACTCACTATTCTGCTGGTGCAGTCACTGTGTACATACATTACATTACTGATCCTGAGTTACCTCCTGTATTATACTCCAGAGCTGCACTCACTATTCTGCTGGTGCAGTCACTGTGTACATACATTACATTACTGATCCTGACTGAGTTACCTCCTGTATTATACTCCAGAGCTGCACTCACTATTCTGCTGGTGCAGTCACTGTGTACATACATTACATTACTGATCCTGAGTTACCTCCTGTATTATACTCCAGAGCTGCACTCACTATTCTGCTGGTGCAGCCAGTCACTGTGTACATACATTACTGATCCTGAGTTACCTCCTGTATTATCCTCCAGAGCTGCACTCACTATTCTGCTGGTGCAGTCACTGTGTACATACATTACATTACTGATCCTGAGTTACCTCCTGCATTATACTCCAGAGCTGCACTCACTATTCTGCTGGTGCAGTCACTGTGTACATACATTACATTACTGATCCATTAAAACAAATAAATGCATGAATCATGTGACGTGGGTTGTCTGTGTTATAGTCACATGCTTTGAGAGATGAATCTCCTTTTTATTACGCTCGGTGTTTGCAGTGTCGCTGTTTAACTGAGTCTTTAGTAGTTTGTATAACGGATTACAATGATGCACCTGCTGCTCTATAGATTGAGCACAAACATCTTCTGGAAGCCGCGCAGGAATAAAGCGGAGGAGGAGGAGGAGCGGCTGGTAAATAGCTTCTCTCCTCTCCGTCTACAGGTGCAACATGAAGACCAACGTGGCGCCAACATCACAGTCTGAGTCGGCGGCTCTCAGATCATCCCTGGATGGAGCCTCCTGGACACCGCTCAGTCCTCCAGCACATCAATATGGAGGCCCACTCCCATCTGTCCATGGTGAAAGCCAACACAGCGGAGCAGAGACTCTACAATGTCTCAAGCTGAAGACAGAGAACGTCTTCTGGAGATCTCTGAAGAGCCCGGAGACCTCGGGGATGTTCACAGAATCACAACCTACAGCGAGAGTGGAGCAAAAGGATTGTCTCTGCTGTGGTCCAGGTCTACACCGGGCTGCCTTCACTCTGTCGTCAGCATCTTGGTGGTCTCTTACATTGACTGGAGCCGCAACTTCATGACTCTGCGGCTCAACGCACATCGCAACGATATGTGGGAGCGAAACTCAGAGGATTCAGGCCTGACGAGAAGTGAAGACTGCAATGGCACAGCAGAGGATTTGTCTTATTGCTCAAAACTACTTATCACCCATTGGCTGAACAGTTGACAATTGGGACCCCCAAATGTCACATTAACGGTAGCCCGGTGCCTCTCCTTCGAATGGGGCACCAGTTGACCATGCAGACCATGGGTCCATTTAAGATAGAAGATAGCAGGGTGAATGCTCAAGTAATGGTGCAGACAGACCTCAAACCTCATGATTGGTGGAGGACTAGTTTTGGGATCCCCATAATACTGTTGTCCCGGAATCCTTTTAGGTTGGCATAGGGTTAAAGGGAATCAGTCAGCAGGTTTTTGATTCCTCATCCAACATCAAAAAGTGTAGGCAAGAGACCTTGAATCCAACGATGTATCACATAGATTACTGGGTGCAGCCATTCTCACACAATCAAAGCATTGAATTTTAGCAATGCAGCAGAACTGGGAATGCCGACCCCAACCAAACTACAGATAACTCCACCCACACCACAGCTAAGCCCACCCAAACCACAGAAAACCCCACCCACACCAAACTAACCCCACCCACACCACAGCTAAGCCCATCCAAACCACAGCTAACCCCACCCACACCAAACTAACCACACTCAAACCACAGCTAATCCCACCCACACCACAACTAACCACACCCAAACCACAGCTAACCCCACTCACACCAAACTAATCCCATGCACACCACAGCTAAGCCCATCCAAACCACAGCTAACCCCACCCACCCACAGCTAACCCACAACCCACTACCCCCCAACCACAGCTAACCTCACACCCAACCACCCCACAACTAACCGCATACCCAAACCACAGCTAACCCCACTCACACCACAGCTAACCCTCACACACCAAACTAACCCCTACCAGCGCACAGCTACCTTACCATGCAAGCAACCAACCACACCCATTAACCTCACCCACTAAGCTAACCCACCCACACCACAGCTAACCCCACCCACACCACAGTACCTACTCAGCACAGCTACACCACCACCAAGCTAACCTCACCCACTCCAACAACCACCACATCCCACTAACCACCCACACCAAGCTATCCTGCTACACCAAGCTGCCCCCACCACACACAACAAAGCCAACTGCACCACACCAAACAAAACCTATCCACACCACAGCTAATCCCGCCCACTGCAGGCTCTCAATGGCGATTGTGCAGTGACAGTGAGCTGTCAATCACAGCAGGGGCATGTTGGACTGCCGTGTGCTTGACTAAGAAGTCCTGTAATGCTAATCACAAGGTAATAAAGCCTTTAGTTTAGGTAAACAATAGCGCACTGATAAGAGAGGCACAGTTGTTTTTTTAACCCTTACAACAGGGGTCTCAAACTCCAGGCCTCGAGGGCCGCGCACAGTGCAGGTTTTCAGGATTTCCTTAAGGTGCCATCACACTCATCAATTTAATGAACGATTTTGTTAGCGATCACATGCACGCGCGATCGGTAACAATATCGTTCAGATCACTGGTGAGCTGTCACACAGACTCACCAGCAATCAATGGACCAGAGACATCGTGGAAATTATTTAAATATTGTTTCCACGATGTCTTGCTCAAACTGCCAGGCTGCAGTAAGCGGGAGCAGGTTGGTCTCCAAGGTAAACTGCGGGTAACTAGGCAGCGCGCGCTACCTAGATACCCGATGTATACCTTGGTTACCAGACTTCTCCGCTCACCGGCTGGTATCCAAGGTACACAGCAGGTACCTATAGTCCCTAGTTACCCGCTGTTTACCTTGGATACCATCCGGTGAGTGGAGACGTCTGGTAACCAAGGTATACATCGGGTATCTAGGCAGCGCACGCTGCCTAGTTACGCGCAGTTTACCTTGGAGACCAGCTCCCAGCGCTGGACTGTGCGGCCCTCGAGGCCTGGAGTTTGAGACCCCTGCCTTACAGCATATCCTCAGTTTACATAGCAAAAATCTGCTGACACATTCCCTTTAAGATACTTGTGGGCCAAACATCTGTTTCCCAACTCTACCATGTGCCGTCTTCTAGGTGTAGCACACATACTTTAGCAAAAGCCTGCAAAGGCTCCAAGCCCCTTTGTCCCCCCACCGCCGGGATCAAGGACTGTTTATGCACCTGCCGTTGTGAGGAGGCGACTGAAGACCCCAATTCAGAAAAGATATTTACCCGATCCTGCAAAAACGTTCAGCGGCCATTTGCCCCCGTGTGTGGCCGCCTTCACCCAATTACCCCAACTTCCTATACAAATCTTATTCCACTCTCCTGTCCCTACAATCCTCTTGTACCTTGTATATTTGCTCTCATCACTTCTTGACTATTTAGATTCACGGTTATAGTCACGATTTAACATATTTTTTTTAAAAAATATTTTTTATTTTTACATTTAAAAAAGTTACTTTCTGTAATGAACAATGGAGGCGGCTTTTAACTCTGACATGTGATTGTGCTGACATTTCCAAAATGTTTTCCCACTAATGCATTATGGAGCGAATCGCAGGAAAAGTAAGGTTAAATACATAGAAGGAGAAAAGAAATAAAAAGACTTTCATAGTAATGGACATAATGCACGGGAATAATACTCCCAAAGATTAAATACATGTCCAGGACCGGCTCGGAGTTGGAGACCTTTTGTTTGTTGGTAGATTGAGGCGTCGCGGGCGAGAGAAGGTGTCTGACTTCCATATTTCTTGAATGCATCTTTTCTGGAACACGTTCCCCCGTCTTCTCCTTTACAAGTGGAGTCCTTTAATAAAAAGCGTTTTATTCTCAACTTTCCTTATTTCATCAAACACAACCTATGTGCTGGAGTAGATGGCATTTACAAGACAAAACTAAAGTGCAATGAAAAGAGTTTCCCTGGAGTGATTGATGGTTTATCTCTAGGACCCACCATCGAAATCCTGATACCCACTGATCAACCCAAGGAAACGTCATCTCAGGGGACTGTTTGGAAGAAGCAAGGGTGTGTATATGAGGAATAACATGATTTCTGGACATTAGAAGTCTTGTATCCTATAGTCTCCATCAAGTTTGCTGTCTGGAGTTTCAATTTCCAATTGTCAATTGCCTCTGAGCTAGTGTGGAAGACTAGCCACTATGATGTCTCCCATTCATGGTGCCCCGGCTTGGTTGACACAGACCATATTGTCCCCTACATTCAGGGGTGAACTAAACCTCCCTGCCAACTGAGGTGAAGAGCACGGGGGGGGGTGCTAGCAGTCCGGCGGTGGATTGAAGTGCGGGGGGGGTATTTGGTTGGTTGGGGGTGCTAGCAGTCCGGTGTGTGCACATGCCTTATTGTTGTGAAGGCAGGCGGCGGCAAGCGGCGGCCAGCAGGCGGGAAGGAAGCCACCGCCCACCTGCAGCATCGCCGCTCCCCTGCCTCCTTGCCGCCTGAGCAGAAGGCTCAACTTGTCGTATGGATGCTGCAGCCCTGCCTACATTATTTACAATTTCATGTCTGGAGAGAATTGAGGTGCCCTCTGCTGGAAACCCAAAGCATCCAACACTTTCCGAACTCCAACCAGAGAGTTGAGGGCGGAAGAGACCCACCCCGGGCAGACCCCTACTTTTGGTTGGAGGAAGGAGTTTGGATAGTGAGGGAGGGTTAGGCATCAGGAGAGTCTAAGTTGGTAGGTGTCAGGCCAAGAGGCCAACAGGACGCATCCGCTGCATGCCATCAAGCCGGGCAGAGGGACTAGCCGCAGGAAGGGTACCAGGCCCTAAGGAGTCAGGTTTCCATGATCTGGCCACAGAATCTGGAAGTCGCTGGACTTTACATCCAGTAGCCACGCTTGTGGGCCTGTCTGGGGCACAGTGGCAAAGAGGACCAGAGGGCTGAGAAGCAGCAGTCAGTCGCTCACAGGGTCCACATCACCTGCCTGGCTGGAGGGTATCCACTAACTTAGAGGAGTACAGAGGACCCATAAAGGAGCTAGAAACTATAAAACAACAAGGCGGCATGAAAGCCATAATATCTCACTCCAGCAGAGCGGACTTCAGTTCTTTCCAGACTGGCATCATCTACACTCTAAACCTCAAGGGCTTGACCCGGCTGAAGGGGGTAATCCACCTCACTGCTGCAATACCTAACCCTTGAGGATACACATGCACTGCCGGTCACCTTATGGCTGGAAACGTCAGCTGACATCACAAACTATCTTATTTTCCTTTTTGTTTATTTTTCTCCATTTTTACTTTTCGGATTTTTCAATGTTAGCCAGGGCTACAGAACTGGGCACAGCAACCGTGACCCCCACTTACTGACCCAGCCCATGCTGCTCGACACATACATGGCACACACAGATATGAGGGACTCCTATACTCCTGTCTCTATGTTCAGAAGATGCAGCAGCATGGAGGGCATTATACAGGAGTACTGAGCAGTGTAGCTGTGAATCTCTCTCTGGGGTAAGATAAAAAAAACCGCTAAAAGTAGCAGTGCAAATGGCATTGTAAAAAGTACTGAATACTGTAGCTGTGAATCCAGCTCCTGAGTAAACACTAGAAAGCAGCAGCTTGGAGAATATTATACCGCAGTAATAAGCAGTATAACTGTGAATACAGCTCTGAGATAAGATTTATAAAAAGCACCAGTAGGGCGTATAATTTACAGCAGGTCTGATCAGTATAGCTGTGAATGCCACTCTGGGATGAGATAAAAAAAACTTAGTAAAAGGCAGCAGCATGGAGGACATTATACACAGTACTGGATAGTGTAGCTGTAAATCCAGCTTTGATAATGAGATAATCGCCTCCTCCCCTTACGAATGGCTTTACAGACTGACGTGTTGTATCTCATGCTGTGCTGCTCATTCCTTCAGGGGAGGATCTTGTCTCACTTCTCTCACACAACCAGATCACATCTCATACTTTGCCCTGATGAGGAGAAAACACCCGAAACACCATGTCTGCAAATTGGGATTCTGATCTGGTGTAAATCCTAAATCATATGAGAAGGCTCGTTAAAGGGTCGGTATTGACTTTTAGGATTGCTACTTCCAATGGGCGGCACTAGAGGTTAAGTCCACTTCAGTGGCAGACCTTGAGCCCAGAGGGCCCTGGTGCAGCCATGGTGAGGACCGGGGGGGTTGCTGGCGGCCGTCGGTGAGGAGCGGGGAGGGGGGGGCGGTGCTGGCGGCCGTCGGTAAGAAACGGGGAGGGGGGGCGGTTATTGGCGATGCTGCTCTCCTACCTGCGCTGAGCCGCGCCAAGTGCATGCATTCCTGGGAGCCGGGGCGGCAGTGGGGCAGAGGAGAGGAGGGGCGGGATCAGGCAAGGGAAGCAGGAAGCTTCCTGCTTCCCTTGCCTGACTCTCCTCTCCTCTGACATCGGGTTCCGGGGGTCAGCTGGGGGCCCCCCTGCAGGCTTGAGGGGCCCCTTAGCCGGTCGGGGCCCTGTTGCAGCTGAACCAGCTGCACCACGGTAGGTCCGCCCCTGGCCCTCTTTCTCTCTGAAGATACATTTGCCTATCTCAAAACCAACGCACTCTTCTCCCGCTGATGACATACTATGGAGCAGTCGGTATGGCACTAGAGGAGGTTGACCGTACCACCTTGGGTGTATTTCGTTGATCCCGTTTTCCTTTGCCCAATCTGCTCAGGTCCATCCGAAATTTACAAAGTGGCACAAAGCAAACTCTTCTGCTTTTCTAAATGCGCAGCAATGGGACACGGAATGCTCGACTAATTAACTAACACATGCTTCTTCGGAGTGGGTTGTGTGGAGCTTGTAACTGCATTAGCTTAAGGCAAACAACACACAGAATATCTGGCACAGGGCCTGGGGCACTGCGTAACGACACTGAAATACAGTTCTGCTCCGCAGCGCCTCACGTTACGTCAGATTTATGCACATCATTAAGGCCATATGTGACTGATTATTTTCTCCATATTGCTCTTTCCATATTTGTCAAATTTAAACATTTTACAACAGCGTTAGCACTAAGATAAATAAACGGGAACGGCCCGGATGGAAGAACTCAATTTCGATTCCCGGAGATCTCCAACATTTCTTCCTCTCGGATTGTTAAAGCATTAGGTACTAAAACCCCCAGATTAAAATGTGAACAATGCAGGTGTGAGCTCAAGATTGTAATCCTCCCGCTGTTTGTTTAAGGCAAAGTTCGAAAAAGAGGCAACTCGGGGTCGTGTCGTGGCGGTCCAAACTTCGAGAGAGACCAACAGTTCATCAACGGCTTGGCCGGTTCAAGGTTCCGACGCCTCGTGACTTACGGCTTGCCTTCTATTCGCCCCGGGTTTTGCCAGTTAACGATAGCAGTGTTTAAGTACGCTAGTTATATTATTAACTTCTTGAAAACAGAAACAGATGTGTTTGGTTACTGCGCCATTAAATCTATGATTTACATAGTACCCATGATTCGGCTGGAGCTGAGCTGAAGCCAAACGTCCTAATTTGCTGTAGGTTTACTGATCTGGTTTTTGTAAAAGGTTGAAACATTTTAAACAAAATCAGAAAAGCGGTTGTTGTCGGCCGTGATTAAAGATGGAATTCCCATTTGGGTCATGTAGAAAGGTTTTGGACAAAGTTCCTCCTTCCAAAGCAGAAGTGAAATAGATCATCTATTCTGGACTTCACCTACTTTCAAAACAAAAGAAAAAACATAGAAGATAAGTTCGTTTCCGAGGAATTTTGGACGAAGACAACGCCAGCACATTAGCAGGGAATGTAACGTGAAACAAATGGGAGACCTGAAAGGCTTTCGGGAAGGAGTTTGCAAAATAGTCACTGTTTTCGGATTTCGGAGATGGAGATTCGAGGCGATAAACTGTGATCAATGGCTTTATTACTTAGTATTAAGGACTTGGGCTTCTCCGGCACATTCATTTTTTTATTTGCGTGAG
Source organism: Allobates femoralis (assembly GCA_033576535.1). NCBI lineage: Eukaryota > Metazoa > Chordata > Amphibia > Anura > Aromobatidae > Allobates > Allobates femoralis. The sequence continues at coordinate 127,266,815 of JARQOC010000007.1, forward strand.
AAAGTAAGCAGGTAATGAGCGGCGCGGAGCCCCCTCCCACCCCCCCCTCACCCCCGGCCGGGGGGTGTCTCGCCTCCAATGCAGATTTTGTGCAGTTTTGGGCCGGCGGTTATTACAGAGAAGTTAAAATCTGTCGTTACGCTGATTTACGCCGGTTTTTCGTTTAAGCCACTATATTTTTTACTTAATAAGTCACTGAGGCACAAAGAGGGGAAAGTCAGGCTGCGGAATATAAAAGTATTTATGGAAGAACTAAATCTATTTTTATTTTTCACAACCTAAAGAGACAGCCTGGAACCCTCTTATGGAGACTGCATTGCGGTATTAAAAAAACAAGGTCTGAACTTACAAACCTCAACGGGGTTTTCGGAGATCCCTTTCCACAAGACGCTCGCTATCTCCAACACAAAGACAAACTGCTTTGTAGATGAAGTTGAGACGAGCAACTGTAACTCTCCCGCCTGCAGAACCATAACTATTACCTGGAGCTCGAGAGTGGAGGAAGGCGTTCATTCATTGTATGGGATATTAGACAACGGCTACAAAGTATCACACTCCATATTTACAAAACAAAGCAATCAAATATTTGTGACAAGATTTGCTTACTGTTAGATTCAGGTACAAGCTCCGGGGTCAATGAATCTTGCAGAAGAACCCTAACTATTACCTGGAGCCGGACAGTGGAGGACAACATTTATACATAGTATAGGATATTAGATGATGGCTACAAAGTATCACACTCCATATTTACAAAACAAAGCAAACAACTATTTGTGACAAGATTTGATTACTGTTACATTCAGGTAGAAGCTCCAGTGTCAATGAATCTTGCAGAAGAACCCTAACTATTACCTGGAGCTGTAGATTCGAGGACATTTATACATTGTATAGGATATTAGACAACGGCTACAAAGTATCGCACTCCATATTTACAAAAATAAGCAAACAAATATTTGTGACAAGGTCTGATTACTGTTACACTCAAGTACGAGCTCCGGTGTCAATGAATCTTGCAGAAGGACCCTAACTATTACCTGGAGCATTTACATTTATACATTGTATGTAATATTAGACAACGACTACAAAGTATCACACTCCATGTTTACAAAACAAAGCGAACAAATATTTGTGACAAGATCTGATTACTGTGCAATGAAACAAAGAACACGGAGCGCACATGAGCAAGACCTGGTGGTCTAACATGAGCAAGACCTGGTGGTCTACCATGAGCAGGACCTGGTGGTCTAGGGGGTTAAGATTATATTTGAGCCACTGGGCCACTCACCTCTTGGGGTTGTACACCCCTGCACAGCCCCAGTTTCAGTGTGGAGGTGAGGAGATTCAGAGATCCTTGCCGTGCAGCTCTTCCTGATGCAATCACGGGACCCGATCATGTGATCACAGGTAGGCATCACCAGAACTCACGTCATCGCAGGTCCTTTATCCAGAGAGGAGATGTTGCTGTGCCCAGAGCTGGTACCAACTGGGAAAGATAGCATGTCGCTATTGAAATGCGTTGTGGAGTGCAAAGAGTTATTAATAAAGGTTTGTGCCTTTAATCAGTTCTAATACAATTCCTTTTGCCTTAGCGCTCCTCAGTGACGTAGCTTCAGGCCCAGGGGCCCCGATGTGAAAGCTCCAACGGGGCCCCCAAATATTGTTTTTTTTCGTGGCCGCACCTGCCGCAAGTGCCAAAACCGCACTTGCCGCACCTGCCGCAAGCCTGCCTATACATTGTATGGGGCTTGCCGCAACTGTGCCGCAACCGTGCCGCATGTGCAGCCGGTATGCGGTAATCGCGGCAGATGCGTTTTTTTCACCGCATCTGCCGCGATTTCAAATAAACGCTGATGTGAAAGGGGCCTTAGTCTTTTTCTATAGGCCAAAGGGACTTTTGGGGCCCCCTAGACTGCAGGGCCCAGGTACGATCGCAACCCCTGCACCTATTGTAGTTACACCCCTGGCGCTCCTAAAGGTCTTTTCTTGCTTCCTAAGGTGTGATTATATACTGTTACATTCAGGTTGCAGCTCTGGTGTGATTGAATCCTGAAGAACCATAACTATTAGCTGGAGAGTGTAGGACGACGTTTATACAATGTTTGGGATATTAGAGAATGGATACAAAGTATCACACTCCATATTTACAAAACAAAGTGAACACATATTTGTGACAAGGTCTGATTACTGTTACATTCAGGTACCAGCTCCGGTGTCAATGAATGCTGTCCCATCGCAGGAGACATTGAGTATCATCACACTTAAGGTCCTCCAAATAGAGAGATGTTTTTTGCTACCGCTCTCTTCTCCGACCCCTTACTAATAACTCAGAATTCACTAGCAGATCGGATAAATCTGAGTTTTCTTAGTATTACCACATTAGTATTTGTTGTCAGTGATTGTTGGGTTAGGATCAATCTTCTGAAAGCCCCAATATTAAGCACAATGTAAGGGCCCCATTATGAGTGTCCTGGAGGTGAGGACATTGGTGGCTTAAGAATATAACATTGTAAGTTGTCATATTATATAATGCAGTATGCTGGACATACAGCTAGATAAAGGTACGGGGCCGCTTGGCTTTATCAGTGACTTATGGTTTTGCATTCAGGCCCACTGCCCACATTGAATAACCTCACCCTCCACAGCCCCATTTATAACCTAGTATAAGATTTGGTATAAGATTTGTCTAAGATTTGGTTCCTTCATTGCCGTCCGTGTATGACATCTGGCTCCTCGCCCCCCAGTGTGTCTTTTCCGGCCCCCGCCATGTCGTCTGCCTTCACCCTCATGTGACAGAGCGGCTGGTGCTGTGAATCTAACTGATACCAGTGCATCCTGCAATAGCAGCCACCGGGGTAACAAGTCTGTTCATGACGTTTCTTCCTCCTGAATCTTCCCCATTACCTGTGAATGATATTATTGAGAATTGGAAAGAACCACAGCATCTCAGACCCTGTAATGTTACAGAGCGGGGGGGCTGAGTGCTAAACAGCAAAGGACAGAAAAGTCTCCACGCTCTGCTGACCCCATAACTGCAGAGTCCAGACCTCCTCTGGGAACATCAGCACAAACACTGCACCTGCTGAGAGCTTCATGGCCGAGCAGCTGCAACCGTATATCACTAAGCACAATGACGAGCAGCTGCAGCCATATATCACCAAGCACAATGCTGATCAGGTGCAGCCATACATCACCAGGCACAATGCCAACCAGCTGCAGCCATGCATCACCAAGCACAATACTGAGCAGCTGCAGCCATACATCACCAAGCATAATGCCGAGCAGCTGCAGCTGTACATCACCAAGCACAATGCCGAGCAGCTGCAGCCGTACATCACAAGGCACAATGCTGAGCAGCTGCAGCCATACATCACCAAGTACAATGCTGAGCAGCTGCAGACGTACATCACCAAGTACAATGCTGAGCAGCTGCAGCCATACATCACCAAGCACAATGCCGAGCAGCTGCAGCTGTACATCACCAAGCACAGTGCTGACAGCTGCAGCCATACATCACCAAGCACAATGCAGAGCAGCTGCAGCTGTACATCACCAAGCACAGTGCTGACAGCTGCAGCCGTACATCACCAAGCACAATGCAGAGCAGCTGCAGCTGTACATCACCAAGCACA
>JARQOC010000007.1:127272943-127277462 GCA_033576535.1 Allobates femoralis
GAATTGTCCTAAAGCCAAATTGGATCTAATTCCACCAAACATAAAAAAGGGGGTGGACAAAAGTATTGGCACCCTTATAAACATCATGTGATGCTTCTGTAATTTGTGTAATTAACAGCACCTGTAACTTACCTGTGGCACCTAACAGGTGTTGGCAATAACTAAATCACACTTGCAGCCAGTTGACATGGATTAAAGTTGACTCAACCTCTGTCCTGTGTCCTTGTGTTACCACATTGAGCATGGAGAAAAGAAAGAAGACCAAAGAACTGTCTGAGGACTTGAGAAACCAAATTGTGAGGAAGCATGAGCAATGTCAAGGTTACAAGTCCATCTCCAAAGACCTGAATGTTCCTGTGTCTACCGTTAGGGATGGGCGAATCTACTCGCTAGGACTCGTTACTCGGCGAGTAGTAAGGGACTCGCAGGACTCGGTACTCGGCGAGTTTCCCAGTGATTACTCGCACGAGTCCAATGCAAATCAATATCAATCCTAGTTTTGTCAGAAACGCTGACAAAACTAGGATTGCCATTGTTTGCATTGGACTCGTGCGAGTCATCACTGGCTACTGTGCCAGTGATAGCAGGGAGACTCGCAAAGTAACTGCTGTTTCTTTGCGAGCCGAGTCCAGCTGTCTTCTCTGTGCAGCTCCAGGGTCCTAGAACCTGCCTGCTCACAGAGATGATGTAGCAGTGCTGAGATTATTCTCAGTCTGCTCATTCCCTGTGCATGTAGCAGAGAGAACATCGCGTTTTGGACTACGTCGGACGGAAGAGGATTTTTTTAATTAAAGATGGAGTCCCTAATGGCTTTTTTTTTTATTTCAAATAAAAAATTTTCTCTGTGTTTTTTTAACCCTTTATTGGAGATTCTTAGTGGCTGGGTCAAACGTGGCCTGACATTAAGAATCTCGGGCTTAATACCAGCTTGTATAACAAAGCTGGTATTAACCCCTTTATTACCCAGCGTGCTACCGCCACCAGGGCCGCTGGAAGAGCGGGGTTCAGCGCCAGAGGATGGCGCTTCAATGAACGCGCCATCTTCTGGGGCGGCTGCGGGCTGCAATTTGCAGCGGGGGGTGCCCAGAAAGCTTGGGCATCCCTGCACTGCGGATTCCAGCCCCCAGCTGCTTAGCTGTACCTGGCTAGACATAGAAATTGCGCGGAGCCCCACGCATTTTTTTTTAATTATTTAATGAATTTCAGAGTCAGAGTCTCAGAGTCAGAATCTCAGAATTTCATGAAATAATTTAAAAAAAATGCGTGGGGCTCCGCGCAATTTCTATGTCTAGCCAGGTACAGCTAAGCAGCTGGGGGCTGGAATCCGCAGCGCAGGGATGCCCAAGCTTTCTGGGCACCCCCCGCTGCAAATTGCAGCCCGCAGCCGCCCCAGAAGATGGCGCGTTCATTGAAGCGCCATCCTCTGACGCTGAACCCCGCTCTTCCAGCGGCCCTGGTAGCGGTGGCACGCTGGGTAATAAAGAGGTTAGGGCCAGCTTTGTATTATCAGCTGGCCCTAAGCCCGAAATTTATGGTGGTCACGCCAATATTAGACATGACCGCCATGAATTTCTATTAGATTGTTTTAAAAAAAACACAACACAAAGAAAATTTTTTATTAGAAATAAAAAAAAAAGCCATTAGGGACTCCATCTTTAATTAAAAAAATCCTCTTCCGTCCGACGCAGTCCAAAACGCGATGTCCTCTCTGCTACATCCGCTGTGTATAGATATAGATCTCTATGCACAGGGAATGAGCAGACTGAGAACAATCTCAGCTCTGCTACATCATCTCTGTGCACAGACATTCATGTCTGTACACAGGGAATGAGCAGACTGAGAACAATCTCAGCACTGCTACATCAGGCAGCAGGCAGGCTCTAGGACCCTGGAGCTGGCAGCCAGCACAGAGGAGACAGGACTCTTATCTGTGCGAGTCAGCGATTACTTACAAAGTAAACGAGCAATGCAAATAAATGACAAAACTAGGATTGCTTCAGGCTGAAGCTTCCGAGACACATCTGCGAGTTGTAAATCTCACACTACTCGCTATTACTCGCTTCCCCATTCATTAACATTGGACTCGCTAGACTCGCAACGAGTAGCGAGTCCTGGGCTCGGACTCGCTAGAGTCAAGCGATTCCGAGTAATTTAGGATTCGCCCATCACTATCTACCGTGCGCAGTGTCATCAAGAAGTGTAAAGCCCATGGCACTGTGGCTAACCTCCCTAGATGTGGACGGAAAAGAAAAATTGACGAGAGATTTCAACGCAAGATTGTGCGGATGGTGGATAAAGAACCTCGACTAACATCCAAACAAGTTCAAGCTGCCTTGCAGTCCGAGGAAGCTGAGTATTATCTGACAGAATTGCAGGAGTGTCAATAGTTTTGGCCACAACTGTATCTATTATCTATAATTTATCTATCTATCTATCTATCTATCTATCTATCTATCTATCTGAGTAACGTGAAGCTCATGGGCCCCGCTGCAAAAGATCAAAATGGGGCCCCCAATTATTGCAAATGTTTAATACCAATAGTATTTTTCTACAGGCCAAATGGACTTTTGAGGCCCCCTAGGCTTAAGGACAAGGGTGCAATTGCAACCCCTGCACCTGTTGTAGTTACACCCCTGTATCTATCCATTTTATCTATCTATCTATTTATCTATCTATCTATCTATCTACTAGAAAAAAAATTCTCTGCAGCTCTCAGATACTACCAATGTTCACATTATGTCTGTGAGTGCTGTGCAGTTTTTTTCTGTTGTATCTACTATCTATCTATCTATCTATCTATCTATCTATCTATCTATCTATCTATCTATCTATCTATCTATCTATCTATCTATCTATCTATCTATCTATCTACGGTATCTATCTATCTATCTATCTATCTATCTATCTATCTATCTATCTATCTATCTATCTATCGCTCTGTCTGTCTGTCTGTCTATCTATCTATCTATCTACTGGGACCACCGTACATGAGAGCTGTGGTCGCACATGAACATTATGACTCCATTCACACAGGAGTCTTTCGGGCCCATTGTTTTTGGGGATTTGTCTCCGTCCCCTACACGTAGCCACTCTCTGCCGATGTTCTTATATGGAGACGATCAGGCCCCCTGGTGATGTTTTTAGAGATTTCTGTCCCCCTACAGATATCTGCTCTCTGCAGACTTTCTTCTACATATATATATATATTTACACATGGGCGTACCCAGGATCAAAACTAGGGGAGGGGCAAGCCATGGTCGTTCGGAACATCAAATCCTGCCCAGTGCATTGTGGGGGTTGATCACGTGTTCGGCCGGGCTCCAGCGCATGCGCAGTGCGCATATTGAAGCCGGGACGAACACATGATCAACCCCCACAATGCACCGGGTCGGATATGACGTTTCGGCCAGTGCGTCAGTACCACAGGAGGCGGAAGTTTCAAAAACATGTCACTCCCTTTGGCCGTTCTAACCCCTGCCCACCACTTTATACATGATGTATTTGGGATTCCTGTGACCACTCTATATGCTCAGCGGTTCCCCTGTGTACCTCAAAAATGAACTTTTAATCTCTCCTGAGCGGTATGGAAATTAGCTGAAAATGGTCCGGGAGGATCTGCTCAACTGGTCCTTGTCGCCCCTTTGGTTGAAATGCCCGCCTCGCTCCTGTGAAAAGGCCACCGCTCCTGTGTATGCCACATTGCTCTTACGCCTGCGCAGTGGCGCAGGTCTGGGTGCTCAATGCAAGCGCACCGGTGACCGAGTCTCGCGAGCACAAAACTACAGCACAAACACACAAAACTACATCACCAGACCCACCAGAGGTACAGAAATACATCCGTATAACCTCCATTAGTGCACAAACACGACGTCAAAACTCTCAGTACAGAAATACATCACCAGAACCCTCATCAGTGCAGAAACACAGCATCAAAACCCTCCTCAGTACAGAAATACATCCATATAACCCCCATCAATGCAGAAGCACTATGTCAAAACCATCATCAATACATCACCAGACCCACCAGAGGTACAGAAATACATAAATAGAACCTTCATCAGTAACACAATTCATCATCAAAACCACCATCAGTACTTGGTAAAACTATTGTAATGTCAGGTCACACATTTGTACTGCATGAACCTACAACTCCTACTACATCCTTAAGGATGGTAAGGAGATACTGGGAGTTGTTGTTACCAGCCATCAATAGAAGTATACAGGAACCACAGTACTCATGAGAATTAGTCATTATCACAAATAATTATTTACATCCAGGTACCTTATAGATGATGTTGTCTCCGATCGGGGTCGTTTATATCTTTCCTTCATCTTGTCCAGGCACCTTGATGTCTTTTCACATCCACAGCTCATCTCTGGAGATGTCCATCTTCTCCGGTCTTCTGCAGGACATCCTGGCACGATACCCTTAAAAATAGCAGAATTGTCAAAATACTCCTAAGTAAAAATATCTGCCGTACACTTACCCCAGAATAAATAATTGCTCCTCCTCACTGTT
>JARQOC010000007.1:127277562-127300301 GCA_033576535.1 Allobates femoralis
CAATCCCCATCTAACATGTGCCGCCAAGTATTACACTGGTTCCGGATGTGGTAGAGGGGCTTTTAGTCTGTGTGGGACCTCCACATCTTATAGGAAAGCCTGATGGGTAAAATAATAAAATAAAAACACTATAAAAATTGATATGGGCTGGATCTATACAGTGAAAATAGTCAAAATCGCAACGCCCCTTTCCCTGTAGTGGGCGGTCTTGGTACTGCAGCTCAGATCACATTCTCTTCAATAGGAGCTGAGTTGCAATACCGAAAATGGCCACTACATAGTGTATGGAGCTGTAGTGTTCCAGCTCTGTACATTGTGCACTAATTTGGGGGGGTGCCGGATATTGGACTCCCCCCGCCCTCTAAAATTACAACTCTAAAGTTAAACATAACTGCTGCGCTTTTTCTGCTTTTTTGGTGAATTAAACTAACTGTATTAAACTAAACAACAGGATTTAGCGCCTTGCAGGCAAAGAGATGATGAATACAATCATTCCTTTACTTGACTGATTCCATGTTTAATTGCAGAGAAAAGTGTCAAAAAAACTCCCAGAAAACAGGGCAGCAGATGATTGATGTGTGTCACTATTTGGGGTTGTCATTTTTATTATTCCCCTGTGGGCATGCCTTTCGGCTGTGAACCTAACCATCCCCTCCTTTTCATCTCTACTTTCAGCTTTGTCAGGAGTCCTGTGGCTGGAGTATAGTGACAGAGCACAGGAGCCAGAAACTGAAAAAGATAAGGGGGAGTGGGAAGGGTTTGGTTTACAGCCGAAAGGCATACCCACAGGGGAGAAAAAAAACCAACCCCAAATAGTGATGCAGTGCTGCACACATCAATTATATGCTGCCCTGTTTTCCAGGAGTTTTATGACATTTTTCTCTGCAATCAAACCTGGAATCAATCAAGTAAAGGTATGATTGCACTCAGCATCCCAGAGCCTGTAAGGCACCGGCTTTACTTCATAGCACTACATCTTGCTAGTTGGTTCCCTTTTAATGTGTACTGTAGGCAAATGGCACCAAAAACACAGCCAAAAAACACCAAGAAGCAGCAAAAACATAGCAAAACCTGCTTTTTGGAATAGATTTTAACGTGAACATGTGAACATGGGCTCAGAATACTGAACTGGACTGGTCCTGATACCAGTATGGATTATTGTCCGGGGACTGCCGGGGTCGCTATCACTTGTGTCCACTCACAGATTGCTGGATGCCATTGTAAATATTTTTCATCAGTGAGTAAGGCTCCTTTCACACCAGTGGTTTTCGCTGATGTGCGCCAGATCCCGCACTTGCTACTTGCAGCTTTTTTTTTCACGGTCGCAAGTGCCAGATCCGGCTGATCCAGCGTAACCGCACTTGCCGCACCGGACCGCAAGCCCCATAGGCAAAGCATGGGACTTGTCGGACCCGGGCCGCAAGTCGGCCGTTAAGCGGCAGAGACGGCAGATGCGGCGCCACCTACCAGATCTGCGGCACATCAGTGAAAACCACTTATGTGAAAGGGCCCTAAACTAGTACGGTAAGAGATCCATTTTAAGATATTCCAGTGTTTGTTTGTGTCCATCATTTACTTTATATTAGGGCACCCCTGTGGATCAGGTGACCTGCGTTCTTCATGGTCACTATGTGCAGATGTTCTCCATGGTGGCTGTGTGCAGGTGTTCTCAATCGTGGCTACAGGCAGGTGTTCTCCATGGTGGCTATGTGCAGGCTTTCTCCATGGTGCTGTGTGCAGGTGTTCTCCATCGTGGTTGTGTGCAGGTGTTCTCCATGGTGGCTGTGTGCAGGCGTTTTCCATGGTGGCTATGTGCAGGTGTCCTCCATGGTGGCTGTGTGCAGGCTTTCTCCATGGTGGCTGTGTGCAGGCTTTCTCCATGGTGGCTATGTGCAGGCTTTCTCCATTGTGGCTGTATGCAGGCTTTCTCCATGGTGGCTGTGTGCAGGCATTTTCCATGGTGGCTGTGTGCAGGCTTTCCCCATGGTGGCAGTGTGCAGGTGTTCTCCATGGTGGCTATGTGCAGGCTTTCTCCATTGTGGCTGTGTGCAGGCTTTCTCCATGGTGGTTGTGTGCAGGCATTTCCATGGTGGCTGTGTGCAGGCTTTCTCCATGGTGGCTGTGTGCAGACGTTTTCTATAGTGGCTGTGTGCAGGCTTTCTCCATGGTGGCTATGTGCAGGCGTTTTCCATGGTGGCTGTGTGCAGGCGTTCTCCATAGTGGCTGTGTGCAGGCTTTCTCCATGGTGGCTGTGTGCAGGCGTTTTCCATGGTGGCTATGTGCAGACTTTCTCCATGGTGGCTGTGTGCAGGCTTTCTCCATGGTGGCTGTGTGCAGGCGTTCTCCATAGTGGCTGTGTGCAGGCTTTCTCCATGGTGGCTGTGTGCAGGCTTTCTCCATGGTGGCTGTGTGCAGGCTTTCTCCATGGTGGCAGTGTGCAGGTGTTCTCCATGGTGGCTATGTGCAGGCTTTCTCCATTGTGGCTGTGTGCAGGCTTTCTCCATGGTGGTTGTGTGCAGGCATTTCCATGGTGGCTGTGTGCAGGCTTTCTCCATGGTGGCTGTGTGCAGACGTTTTCTATAGTGGCTGTGTGCAGGCTTTCTCCATGGTGGCTATGTGCAGGCGTTTTCCATGGTGGCTGTGTGCAGGCGTTCTCCATAGTGGCTGTGTGCAGGCTTTCTCCATGGTGGCTGTGTGCAGGCGTTTTCCATGGTGGCTATGTGCAGACTTTCTCCATGGTGGCTGTGTGCAGGCTTTCTCCATGGTGGCTGTGTGCAGGCTTTCTCCATGGTGGCTGTGTGCAGGCTTTCTCCATGGTGGCTGTGTGCAGGCGTTCTCCATGGTGGCTGTGTGCAGGCTTTCTCCATGGTGGCTGTGTGCAGGCTTTCTCCATGGTGGCTGTGTGCAGGCTTTCTCCATGGTGACTGTGTGCAGGCGTTTTCCATGGTGGCTGTGTGCAGGCTTTCTCCATGGTGGCTGTGTGCAGGCGTTTTCCATGGTGGCTATGTGCAGACTTTCTCCATGGTGGCTGTGTGCAGGCTTTCTCCATGGTGGCTGTGTGCAGGCTTTCTCCATGGTGGCTATGTGCAGGCGTTCTCCATAGTGGCTGTGTGCAGGCTTTCTCCATGGTGGCTGTGTGCAGGCTTTCTCCATGGTTGCTGTGTGCAGGCTTTCTCCATGGTGGCTGTGTGCAGGCTTTCTCCATGGTTGCTGTGTGCAGGCTTTCTCCATGGTGGCTGTGTGCAGGCTTTCTCCATGGTGGCTGTGTGCAGGCTTTCTCCATGGTGGCTATGTGCAGGCGTTTCCATAGTGGCTGTGTGCAGGCTTTCTCCATGGTGGCTATGTGCAGGCTTTCTCCATGGTGGCTGTGTGCAGGCGTTTCCATAGTGGCTGTGTGCAGGCGTTTTCCATGGTGGCTATGTGCAGGCTTTCTCCATGGTGGCTGTGTGCAGGCTTTCTCCATGGTGGCTGTGTGCAGGCTTTCTCCATCATTACTATGTGCAGGCGTTCTCCATCCTCCGTCATAAGAAGCACAATGTTATTACTTATTGTATTATGGAACATTGAATTACCAGCGAAAGCATTTTGCAGATAAGTCCTAGAGGATAAATACTTAGTTTTTCCGTCCACTTTCTTAGTCTGTGACTATCCCCATCCTCTGCCCTCTCTGCAGAATCAGCAAACACATGGTCTGCATTAACTTTATCCTCGGCAGCCAGAGAAATCCCAAATAACAACTCCTCGATATTAACCCAAGAAAAAGCTGGCTTTCTGCGGACGCTTTCCCGGACTTGTAAAGAACAAAGAGATTTTTTTTTTTTGCAGAAATAAGCTGATTTCAGAAGGACGGATATAATTGAGTTTCAAGCTTCATCCAAATATCAAGGGAGAGGTGAATTCTGGGTCCCGGGCAAAACTCTAGAAACTACCGATGGATGAAATGTATCCGCACAAAGCAGTTTATGACAATGTGTCGCTCGCAGGAGCCGCCGCCTTCAATCGCCTGAAATCCACTGTCGGAGACCCGGATAGAAGGGTTTCTCCATAGACAGTGAGTGGCGGTGTTCTGTGCGCCTGAGAGTGGGATTTGGGGTTTGTACACGGGATGAGTTTTGTATCGCGGTGTAATGTGCGTCGCAGTAATCAGGGAAGCTGAGCCGGGGCCAATTTCAGGCTCGGCAGCGACGCTCGACTGGAAGATTCTCATTTCATAATCATTTCTCAGTAAAAGGATCGCTAAGCCGAAAAACGAAGTCTGTAAATGAAAGTCTTACCCGCCGCTATATGCACATATATACCGTGCCAAAATCATTTCAAGCCGCCCTCAGGCTGCAAAAATTCATAGATTCCTCCGCAGCTTCTAAATTTCTACGACATGGAGAGAGATATTTTAATAGGGGGTACAGCTGCATTCTGTGTCCTCCGTGATCTGGGGGCCCGATCCTCTATATATATACAAGTAGAGGAACGTCTGCGAGGAACGGCTATCTGCAGGGGGACAGAAATCTCCAAAAATGTCATCAGGGGGCCCGATCCTCTATATATACAAGTAGAGGAATGTCTGCGGGGAGCGGCTATTTGCAGGGGGACAGAAATCTCCAAAAATGTCATCAGGGGCCCCAATCCTCTATATGTACAAGTAGAGGAATGTCTGCGGGGAGCGGCTATCTCTAGGGGGACAGAAATCTCCAAAAATATCATTGGGGCCCCAATATATATACATATGTAGCAGAAAGTCTGCAGAGAGCATATACCTGTAGGGGGACAAAAATCTCCAAAAACGTCATCAGGGGCCCCAATCCTCTATATATATATATATATATATATATATATATATATATATATATATATATATATACAAGTAGAGGAACATCTGCGGGGAGCAGCTATCTGCAGAGGACAAAAATCTCCAAAAACGTCATCATTGGCCCCAATCCACTATATATATACTGTAAATACATGGGCGTACCTAGCGTGGGGCAGGGTGGGCAGCTGCCACCCCCCCCCCAAAAGGGAACCTGTCACCCCCTTTGGCCAGTGGAACATCTATGGCAACCTGGTGGTACCTTTTCCCCGGGCACAGCAGGGGGGGTATCACCTGGCCTCCTGTTGCAGCGCCCAAGGTCTCTCCCCGCCGGCCACCTCTTCCTTTCTTCCCCCCCGCAGTATGAGCCGGCTTTTCTCTGCCCCCGCTATCAGCTGTCAGCGGGGGCAGAGAATCTGAAGCCGCCGACGCCTGCGACCCATTGTACACGAAGCGTCTATTAGACGCTCTGTATGTACAATGGAAGCCCTATTCCCGGCATTTCCTGGTCAGGGCCACGTCATCAGGTCATCTGATTAAACTGATGACGTCACCTGACAGAGGCGACAGAAGGATGGAGCGCCGCATTCCACACTGAGCTGAGGAAGACAGGGGGCATTTAATGTAATTAGGGGAAGGGGGGCAGGGTTGGGGGGTGTATGTGGAGCAGAGTGGGGGGAGTATGAGGAGCAAACTGGGGGGAGAGGATAGGGGGTGTATGAGGAGCAATGTGGGGGGAGTATGAGGAACAAACTGGGGGGAGAGGATAGGGGGTGTATGAGCAGCAGAGTGGGGGGAGTATGAGGAGCAAACTGGGGTAACAAGGTGGAGAGAGAGTATGAGGCACAAGCTGGGGGAGTATGAAAAGCAAACTAAGAGGACAAGGTGGGGGGGAGTGGATGGTGTGAGTATGAGGAGCAAACGGGGGGCAGGGTGGGGGGAGTGGATGGGGGGTGTATGAGGAGAAGGACAGGATGGGGGGAAGTAGGAGCAAACAAGGGAGAGGGTTGGGGGAGAATATGTGAACCAAACAGGGGGAGAGGATGGGGGGAGTGTAAAAGGAGCAAACGAGGGGGAGAGGGTGGGGGAGTGGTGTATGTGGAGACAGCATGAAGAGAAAATTGGAGATTTGAGGACACAATACTTAGTAAGGGAAGATGAATATAGACACAGTATGTGGAGGACAGTATGGGAAGCAAGAGGGTAAATTTGAGGATCCAGTATAAGGAGTAAGGGAAAGATGGCTGTGGCACAGTATGTGGAGTGAGGGGGGATTATATGGGTGTGGAGACAGTATGCGGAGTGAGCGGCATGGTTGCGACACAGTATGTGGAGTGAGGAGGGATAGGTGTGGGCACAGTTTAAGGAGTTAAGGGGGTTATATGGGTGTGGATACAGTATAAGGAGTGAGGGGGGATGGCTGTGGCACAGCATGTTGAATGAGGGGGATCAGTGTAGACACAGTATGGGGAGTGAGGGGGATGGCTGCGGCACAGAATAGAGTGTGAGTAGTGTGGGGTTGTATGAAGAGGGGGGCAGCATGCAGGGACAGTATGTTGAGGATGGGGAGTTTGATGAGATAGAACAGTATAAGCAGTGGGAGGTATAGGGGGATATAGTGTTAGAGGACAGTGTGACCAGGGTGCCCAGTATGGAGGGAGAGGGCAGTGTGGAGGGCATGTGCCATGAGAGGGACAGTGTGTAAATCATATTATGTGCAGGGAACAGTGAGGAGGAGCAATTATTTATTCTGGGACACAGGGTAGGGCACATATTTTTTGACAATTCTGCTATTTTTAAGGGTATCGTTCCAGGATGTTCTACAGTAGACCGGAGAAGATGGACGTCTGCAGAGATAAACCGTGGATGTGAAATGTCATCAAGGTGCCTGGACAAGATGAAGGAAAGAAATAGACGACCCCGATCGGAGACAAGGTCATCTATAAGGTACCTGGATGTAAATGATTATTTGTGATAATGACTAATTCTCATAAGTACTTTGGTTCCTGTATACTTTTATTGATGGTTGGTAACAACTCCCAGTATCTCCTTACCATTGTTAAGGATATAGTAGGAGTTGTAGGTTCATGTAGTACAAATGAGTGACCTGACATTACAATTGTTTTACCAAGTACTGATGGTGGTTGTGATGATGAATTGTGTTACTGATGAAGGTTCTATTTATGTATTTCTGTACCTCTGGTGGGTCTGGTGATGTATTGATGATGGTTTTGACATAGTGCTTCTGCATTGATGGGGGTTATATGGATATATTTCTGTACTGAGGAGGGTTTTGATGCTGTGTTTCTGCACTGATGAGGGTTCTGGTGATGTATTGATGTGGGTTTTGACATAGTGCTTCTGTATTAATAGGGGTTATATGGATGTATTTCTGTACTGAGGAGGGTTTTGATGCTGTGTTTCTGCACTGATGAGGGCTCTGGTGATGTATTTCTGTACTGAGAGTTTTGACATCGTGTTTCTGCACTAATAGAGGTTATACAGATGTATTTCTGTACCTCTGGTGGGTCTGGTGATGTAGTTTTGTGCTGTAGTTTTGTGCTCACGAGACTCGGTCACAGATGTGCTTGCATTGAGCACGCAAACCTGCGCCACTGCGCAGGCATGAGAGCAATGTGACATACACAGGAGCGGTGGCCTTTTCACAGGAGCGAGGCGGGCATTTCAACCAAAGGGGCGACAAGGACCAGTTGAGCAGATCCTCCCGAACCATTTTCAGCTAATTTCCAAACCGCTCAGGAGAGATTAAAAGTTCATTTTTGAGGTACACAGGGGAACCGCTGAGCATATAGGGTGGTCACAGGAATCCCAAATACATCATGTATAAAGTGGTAGGTAGGGGTTAGAACGGCCAAAGGGAGTGACAGGTTCGCTTTAAAGGGAACCTTTCAGCTGTTTTTGAAACTTCCGCCTCCTGTGGTACTGACGCGCTGGCCGAAACGTCATATCCGACCCGGTGCATTGTGGGGGTTGATCATGTGTTCGTCCCGGCTTCAATATGCGCACTGCGCGTGAGCTGGAGCCCGGCCGAACACGTGATCAACCACCCCACAATGCACCGGGCAGGATTTGATGTTCAAAACGACCATGGCTTGCCCCTCCCCTAGTTTTGATCCTGGGTACGCCCATGTGTAATATATATATATATGTAGAAGAAAGTCTGCAGAGAGCAGATATCTGTAGGGGGACAGAAATCTCTAAAAACATCACCAGGGGGCCTGATCGTCTCCATATAAGAACATTGGCGGAGAGTGGCTATGTGTAGGGGGACGGAGACAAATCCCCAAAAACAATGGGCCCGAAAGACTCCTGTGTGAATGGAGTCATAATGCTCATGTGCGACCACAGCTCTCGTGTATGGTGGTCCCAGCAGTTAGATAGATAGATAGATAGATAGATAGATAGATAGATAGATAGATAGATAGAATGGATAGATACAGGGGTGTAACTACAACAGGTGCAGGAGTTGCAATTGCACCCTGGCCCTTGAGCCTAGGGGGCCCCAAAAGTCCCTTTGGCCTGTAGAAAAATACTATTGGTATTAGACATTTGCAATAATTGGGGGTCCCATTTGGATCTTTTGCAGTGGGGCCCATGAGCTTCAAGTTACATAGATAGATAGATAGATAGATAGATAGATAGATAGATAGATGATAGATAGATAGATAGATAGATAGATAGATAGATAGATAGATAGATAGATAGCAAGAAAAAAAATGTCTCTGCAGCACTCAGCTACTGCCAACATCATACACATGCTAACAAGCAAAAAATGAGAATAAAATTTAAAAACGTACGTTTTTTCAAAAACCTCATTATTCTTAATTTTTATATTCTGAGGTTCTTAGTACATACATTGGCCAATGTCTGTTTGCTCATCAACCACGACACGGTGACCCCAGGTCTGATGAGTCCTATGCTGACATCCCTGCCCTCCATGTCCTCCCTATCCCACTTCTAAGTGGGTGGACACCATCTCAACCTCAGACCACCTGGGGGTGATGAAGGTGCTAAGTGCAGACATGGAGCCAGAAACTCCACATATTAGACATAAACAGAAAAAAAACTGCACAGCACTCAAGACACATTGTGAACTGGTGCCAGCAGTGACGCTGGGTCAAATACCAAGAAAAAAATCTCTCTGCAGCACACAGCTACTAATTGTGTCTTGAGTGCTGTGCAGTTTTTTTGCTTTGTGTATAAGATAAATTTAATAAAATTAAGAATAATGAGTTTTTTGAAAAAACTTAAGTTTTTAAAATTTTTCTCATTTTTTGCTTGTTAGCATATGTCCGATATTGGCAGTAGCTGTGTGCTGCAGAGACACTTTTTTCTTGGTATTTGACCCAGCGTCACTGCTAGCACCAGTTCACATTATGTCTTTGAGTGCTATGCAGTTTTTTTGCTTTGTAAATAGATAGATAGATAGATAGATAGATAGATAGATAGATAGAAGATAGATAGATAGATAGATAGATAGATAGATAGATAGAAGATAGATAGATAGATAGATAGATAGATAGATAGATAGATAGAAGATAGATAGATAGATAGATAGATAGATAGATAGATAGAAGATAGATAGATAGATAGATAGATAGATAGATAGATAGATAGATAGAAGATAGATAGATAGATAGATAGATAGATAGATAGATAGATAGATAGATGGAAAAGATAAATATACATTATAGAAATAAAAAAGATAGATAATAGATACATAGCCAGATAGATACTGTAGATAGGTATATAGATAGACAGACAGACAGACAGACAGACAGACAGATAGATAGATAGATAGATAGATAGATAGATAGATAGATAGATAGTGATAGATAGATAGATAGATAGATAGATAGATAGATAGATAGATAGATAGATAGATAGATAGACAGACCTATTAGGTGTTGTCTATAAAGATAAATGTGGGATAATCTTGGTTTATGGAGAGGGACATTGTGTATATAAGATTATTGCCCCGTTACCAGTGATGTCAGATGTTGGGGTTTCGCACGGATTCGCTTTCTCTTTGTCTTTATCTTTGTGTTTAAACTTCTCCATTTCCGATGAGACTGAAGGAGGCGACTAAACTCAGAGTCGTCTTTTTCTCTCCTCCAGACGCCAGAATACAGATCTCAGAATGATATTCCCTGCTGCGAGATTTTATTATATCGTTTGTTTTCAACCCATATGGTTTCTTGCTTTAGATACTAGAAACTAATCCCGTCTGTGTCATGTTTCTCTGTGAATCTGTTCTTTAGAGAAGTCATACTTAGCATTAAGGGAAAAAATATAAAGCTTCTCCCTGGATCCCAAACACACAGCAAGAAAACGGATTATCCTGGGAATGTCAGGATGGTATGGAAATGATATCAGTCTGTATGTATCCAAGTGTCCTCACTGATGGAGAGATAGATAGATAGATAGAGAGATAGATAGAGAGATAGATAGATAGATAGATAGATAGATAGATAGATAGATAGATAGATAGATAGATAGATAGATAGATATAGATAATGGATAGATAATAGATAGCCAGGTAGATATACAGGTAAATGGATAGATATATATAGATGATGCATAGATAATAGATAGATCAATAGATAATATATAGAAAGACAAATGCATAGATAATAGATTGGCTGAAGCCACAATTGTCCACAATGTCTTGTCTTGAAGATTAATATTTCCCCTCAATAGAGATAAGAGGCTGCAGCCGCTCCCTGATAACCGCCCGGAGCATCATCCTCCTCCACCATCTGTACAGCGGTCACAATGAAGTCAGGGGGAATGTCCTCCATTCACCAATCCCAGACTCCTCCATCATAGAGCAGTGTGATCCATCACTGCACTGAACATGTCTCCTCCAGAGTCTAGTGCTGGCAGCTTTGCACTGCTCCATCCGGCTCTCAGCATTGTGCTTGGTGATGTACAGCTGCAGCAGCTCAGCATTATGCTTGGTGAGAATGGCTGCAGCTGCTCGGCATTGTGCTTTGTGATGTACGGCTGCAGCAGCTCAGCATTGTGCTTGGTGATGTACAGCTGCAGCGACTTAGCATTGTGCTTGGTGATGTACGGCTGCAGCAGCTCAGCATTGTGCTTATTGATGCACGGCTGCAGCAGCTCTGCATTGTGCTTGGTGATGTACGGCTGCAGCTGCTCGGCCATGAAGCTCCCGGTGGGCACAGTGTTTGTGCTGATGTTACCAGAGGAGGTCTGGACTCTGCAGTTATGGGGTCAGCAGAGTAGTGGAGACTTTTCTGTCCTTTGCTGTTTAGCACTCGACCCCCCGCTTTGTCACATTACAGCCGGACACTCTGTCACATGGGGATGAAGGCAGACGACATAGTGGGGGCCGGAAAGGACACACTGGGGGGGCGAGGAGCCAGATGTTATACACGGACGGCATTGAAGGAACCAAATCATATACACCGGGGGGACTAGGTTATAAATGGGGCTGTGGAGGGTGAGGATATTCAATGTGGGCAGTGGGCCTGAATGCAAAACCATAATTCACTGATAAAGCAGAGCGGCCCCGTACCTTTATCTAGCTGTATCTCCAGCATACTGCATTATATAATATGACAACTTACAATGTTATACTCTTAAGCCGCCAATGTCCTCACCTCCAGGACACTCATAATGGGGCCCTTACATTGTGCTTAATATTGGGGCTTTCAGAAGATTGATCCTAACCCAACAATCACTGACAACAAATACTAATGTGGTAATACTAAGAAAACTCAGATTTGTCCGATCTGCTAGTGAATTCTGCGTTATTAGTAAGGGGTCGGAGAAGAGAGCGGTAGCAAAGAACATCTCTCTATTTGGAGGACCTTAAGTGTGATGATACTCAATGTCTCCTGCGATGGGACAGCATTCATTGACACCAGAGCTGGTACCTGAATGTAACAGTAATCAGACCTTGTCACAAATATGTGTTCACTTTGTTTTGTAAATATGGAATGCGATACTTTGTATCCATTCTCTAATGTCCCAAACATTGTATAAACGTCGTCCTACACTCTCCAGCTAATAGTTATGGTTCTTCAGGATTCAATGACACCAGAGCTGGAACCTGAATGTAACAGTATATAAAAAGAACTTAGGAAGCAAGAAAAGACCGTGGTCTTTAGGAGCGCTGAGACAAAAGGAATTGTATTACAATTGATTAAAGGCACAAACCTTTATTAATAACTCTTTGCACTCCACAACGCGTTTCAACAGCGACATGCTATCTTCCTCAGGTAATACCAGCTCTGGGCACAGCAACATCTCCTCTCTGGATAAAGGACCTGCGGTGACGTGACTTCTGGTGATGCCTACCCGTAATCACGTGATCGGGTCCCGTGATTGCACCAGGAAGAGCTGCACGGCGTGGATCTCTGAATCTCCTCATCTCCATGCTCAAACTGTTGCTGTGCAGGGGTGTACAACCCCAAGAGTTGACAGGCCCAGTGGCTCAAATATAATCTTAACCCCCTAGACCACCAGGTCCTGCTCATGTGCGCTCCGTGTTCTTTGTTTCATTGCACAGTAATCAGATCTTGTCACAAATATGTGTTTGCTTTGTTTTGTAAACATGGAGTGTGATACTTTGTAGCCGTTGTCTAATATTCTATCCAATGTATAAACATCGTCCTCCACTCTGCAGCTCCAGGTAATAGTTATGGTTCTTCTGCAAGATTCATTGACCCCGGAGCTCGTACGTGAATGTAACAGTAATCAAATCTTGTTACAAATATTTGTTTGATTTGTTTTGTAAATATGGAGTGTGATACTTTGTAGCCCTTGTCTAATATATCCTATACAATGTACATATGTCCTCCACTGTCCGGCTCCAGGTAATAGTTATAGTTCTGCAGGATTCAGTGACACCAGAGCTTGTACCTGAATGTAATGTAAATATGGAGTGTGATACTTTGTAGCCGTTGTCTAATATCCTATACAATGTATAAATATAGTCCTCCACTGTCCGGCTCCATGTAAGGGTACCTTTACACGCCGCTACTGGCGGGTGGATACAACCAGCTACTTCATGTGCACGAGTACGCACAAACGGTTACAAACGGTAATCGCACCACCTTTACACGCCGCCACAAGGTGCGCTACAGTAGGTTACATCTATCTCTAGATACACCGCCGGGTGTCTCAAGTTACCTTCTGTAGCTCACCTTACCTCATTTACACACCGCTACAACAAGCTAATATGGGCGGACCTGGTGCAGCAGGGACAACACATAGGCGTGCCACAATTGTGGATTACGAGACGTCCGTACGCTGATAGGACAAAGCAATAACATCATGATTGGGCAGCCAGCGCAGGAGGCTGACTAATACATGACGCTCGAGCAATTGTGCAGTGTGACTGGTCAGCTCCTTAAATATGCCTCCCTATGCAGCGACTACCAATCGTAATGCAGGAGCTTCCTCCAATGATCGCTGATGGGGCGCGGTAACCCGGAGCCTGTGTCACGCCCCAGCTACAGACCAGGTACATAGCATGGTGTAGAAACAACCCTTCTGTTCCTTCTTTACACGCCGATACAGGTCGCTACAATCGGCTGTGTAGCCACCTGTTTCAGGGCAGTGCTCGGAAACAGGTGCAGCTACTGCTGGGTGGCTACTACCGTCTTCACACGCCGCTACTACGGGGTACATTGCCGATGCAAGATACATTTCTCGCAAGTAGCTGGTTGTATCCACCCGCCAGTAGCGGCGTGTAAAGGTACCCTAATAGTTAGGGTTCTTCTGCAAGATTCATTGACACCGAAGCTCGTACCTGAATCTAACAGTAATCAAATCTTGTCACAAATACTTGTTCGCTTTGTTTTGTAAATATGGAGGGCAATACTTTGTAGCCGTTGTCTAATATCCCATACAATGTATAAACGTCGTCCTCGACTCTGCAGCTCCAGGTAATAGTTATGGTTCTTCTGCAAGATTCATTGACACTGGAGCTTGTACCTGAATATAACAATAATCAGACCTTGTCAAAAATATGTGTTTGCTTTTATTTGTAAATATGGAGTGTGATACTTTGTAGCTGTTGTCTAATATTGTATACAATGTATAAACATCGTCCTCAACTCTGCAGCTCCAGGTAATAGTTATGGTTCTTCTGCAAGATTCATTGACCCCGGAGCTCGTACCTGAATGTAACAGTAATTAAATCTTGTCACAAATATTTGTTTGCTTTGTTTTGTAAATATGAAGTGCGATACTTTGTAGCCCTTGTCTAATATATCCTATACAATGTACATATGTCCTCCACTGTCCGGCTCCAGGTAATAGTTATAGTTCTGCAGGAGTCATTGACACCAGAGCTTGTCCCTGAATGTAATGTAAATATGGAGTGTGATACTTTGTGGCCATTGTCTAATATCCTATACAATGTATAAATGTTGTCCTCGACTCTGCAGGTAATAGTTATGGTTCTTCTGCAAAATTCATTGACACCGGAGCTCGTACCTGAATCTAATAGTAATCAAATGTTGTCACAAATACTTGTTCGCTTTGTTTTGTTAATATGGAGTGTGATACTTTGTAGCTGTTGTCTAATATTACATACAATGTATAAACGTCATCCTCGACTCTGCAGCTCCAGGTTAATAGTTATGGTTCTTCTGCAGGATCCATTGACACTGGAGCTTCTACCTGAATGTAACAGTAATCAAATCTTGTCACAAATAGTTGTTTGCTTTGTTTTGTAAATATGGAGTGTGATACTTTGTAGCCATCATCTAATATCCTATACTATGTATGAATGTTGTACTCCACTATCCGGCTCCAGGTAATAGTTAGGGTTCTTCTGTAAGATTCATTGACCCCGGAGCTCGTACCTGAATCTAACAGTAAGCAAATCTTGTCACAAATATTTGATTGCTTTGTTTTGTAAATATGGAGTGCGATACTTTGTAGCTGTTGTCTAATATTGTATACAATGTATAAATGTCGTCCTCGACTCTGCAGCTCCAGGTAATAGTTATGGTTCTTCTGCAGGATCCATTGACACTGGAGCTTCTACCTGAATGTAACAGTAATCAAATCTTGTCACAAATATTTGATTGCTTTGTTTTGTAAATATGGAGTGCGATACTTTGTAGCCGTTGTCTAATATCCCATACAATGAATGAACGTCTTCCTCCACTCTCAAGCTCCAGGTAATAGTTATGGTTCTGCAGGCGGGAGAGTTACAGTTGCTCGTCTCAACTTCATCTACAAAGCTGTTTGTCTTTGTGTTGGAGATAGCGAGCGTCTCGTGGAAAGGGATCTCCGAAAACCCCGTTGAGGTTTGTAAGTTCAGACCTTGTTTTTTTAATACCGCAATGCAGTCTCCATAAGAGGGTTCCAGGCTGTCTCTTTAGGTTGTGAAAAATAAAAATAGATTTAGTTCTTCCATAAATACTTTTATATTCCGCAGCCTGACTTTCCCCTCTTTGTGCCTCAGTGACTTATTAAGTAAAAAAATATAGTGGCTTAAACGAAAAACCGGCGTAAATCAGCGTAACGACAGATTTTAACTTCTCTGTAATAACCGCCGGCCCAAAACTGCACAAAATCTGCATTCGAGGCGAGACACCCCCCGGCCGGGGGGGAAGGGGGGGGGGAAAGGGGGGGCTCCGCGCCGCTCATTACCTGCTTATTTTCTCACGCAAATAAAAAACTGAATGTGCCGGAGAAGCCCGAGTCCTTAATACTAAGTAATAAAGCCATTGATCACAGTTTATCGCCTCGAATCTCCATCTCCGAAATCCGAAAGCAGTGACTATTTTGCAAACTCCTTCCCGAAAGCCTTTCAGGTCTCCCATTTGTTTCACGTTACATTCCCTGCTAATGTGCTGGCGTTGTCTTCGTCCAAAATTCCTCGGAAACGAACTTATCTTCTATGTTTTTTCTTTTGTTTTGAAAGTAGGTGAAGTCCAGAATAGATGATCTATTTCACTTCTGCTTTGGAAGGAGGAACTTTGTCCAAAACCTTTCTACATGACCCAAATGGGAATTCCATCTTTAATCACGGCCGACAACAACCGCTTTTCTGATTTTGTTTAAAATGTTTCAACCTTTTACAAAAACCAGATCAGTAAACCTACAGCAAATTAGGACGTTTGGCTTCAGCTCAGCTCCAGCCGAATCATGGGTACTATGTAAATCATAGATTTAATGGCGCAGTAACCAAACACATCTGTTTCTGTTTTCAAGAAGTTAATAATATAACTAGCGTACTTAAACACTGACTATCGTTAACTGGCAAAACCCGGGGCGAATAGAAGGCAAGCCGTAAGTCACGAGGCGTCGGAACCTTGAACCGGCCAAGCCGGTTGATGAACTGTTGGTCTCTCTCGAAGTTTGGACCGCCACGACACGACCCCGAGTTGCCTCTTTTTCGAACTTTGCCTTAAACAAACAGCGGGAGGATTACAATCTTGAGCTCACACCTGCATTTTTTCACATTTTAATCTGGGGGTTTTAGTACCTAATGCTTTAACAATCCGAGAGGAAGAAATGTTGGAGATCTCCGGGAATCGAAATTGAGTTCTTCCATCCGGGCCGTTCCCGTTTATTTATCCTAGTGCTAACGCTGTTGTAAAATGTTTAAATTTGACAAATATGGAAAGAGCAATATGGAGAAAATAATCAGTCACATATGGCCTTAATGATGTGCATAAATCTGACGTAACGTGAGGCGCTGCGGAGCAGAACTGTATTTCAGTGTCGTTACGCAGTGCCCCAGGCCCTGTGCCAGATATTCTGTGTGTTGTTTGCCTTAAGCTAATGCAGTTACAAGCTCCACACAACCCACTCCGAAGAAGCATGTGTTAGTTAATTAGTCGAGCATTCCGTGTCCCATTGCTGCGCATTTAGAAAAGCAGAGGCGTTTGCTTTGTGCCACTTTGTAAATTTCGGATGGACCTGAGCAGATTGGGCAAAGGAAAACGGGATCAACGAAATACACCCAAGGTGGTACAGTCAACCTCCTCTAGTGCCATACCGACTGCTCGATAGTATGTCGGCAGCGGGAGAAGAGTGCGTTGGTTTTGACATATGCAAATGTATCTTCAGAGAGACCTCTAGTGCCGCCCATTGGAAGTAGCAATCCTAAGAGTCAATACCGACCCTTTAACGAGCCTTCTCATATGATTTAGGATTTACACCAGATCAGAATCCCAATTTGTAGACATGGTGTTTCGGGTGTTTTCTCCTCATCAGGGCAAAGTATGAGATGTGATCTGGTTGTGTGAGAGAAGTGAGACAAGATCCTCCCCTGAAGGAAGGAGCAGCACAGCATGAGATACAACACGTCTGTCTGTAAAGCCATTCCTTTAGGGGAGGAGGCAATTATCTCATTATCAAAGCTGGATTTACAGCTACACTATCCAGTACTGTGTATAATGTCTTCCATGCTGCTGCCTATACTGATCAGACCTGCTGTAAAATATACGCCCTACTGGTGCTTTTTATCAATCTTATCTCAGAGCTGTACTCACAGTTATACTGCTTATTACTGCGGTATAATATCCTCCAAACTGCTGCTTTCTAGTATTTACTCAGGAGCTGGATTCACAGCTACAGTACTTTTTACAATGCCATTTGCACTTCTACTTTTAGTTTTTTTTCATCTTACCCCAGAGGGAGATTCACAGCTACACTGCTCAGTACTCCTGTATAATGCCCTCCAAGCTGCTGCTGCTTCTTCTGAACATAGAGACAGGAGCATAGAGTCCCTCATATCTGTGTGTTCTGTGCATGTGTCGAGCAGCAAGGGCTGGGCCAGTTAGTGGGGGTCACGGTGGCTGTGCCCAGTTCTGTAGCCCTGGCTAACATTGAAAAATCCGAAAAGTAAAAATGGAGAAATAAACAAAAAGGAAAATAAGATAGTTTGTGATGCCAGCTGACATTTCCAGCCATAAGGTGACCGGCAGTGCATGTGTATCCTCAAGGGTTAGGTATTGCAGCAGTGAGGTGGATTACCCCCTTCAGCCGGGTCAAGCCCTGAAGGTTTAGAGTGTAGATGATGCCAGTCTGGAAAGAACTGAAGTCCGCTCTGCTGGAGTGAGATATTATGGCTTTCCTGCCGCCTTGTTTTATAAAGTTTCTAGCTCCTTTATGGGTCCTCTGTACTCCTCTAAGTTAGTGGATACCCTCCAGCCAGGCAGGTGATGTGGACCCTGTGAGCGACTGACTGCTGTTTCTCAGCCCTCTGGTCCTCTTTGCCACTGTGCCCCAGACAGGCCCACAAGTGTGGCTTCTGGATGTAAAGTCCAGCAACTTCCAGATTCTGTGGCCAGATCATGGAAACCTGACTACTTAGGACCTGGTACCCTTCCTGTGGCTAGTCCCTCTGCTCGGCTTGAAGGCATGCAGTAGATGCGTCCTGTTGGCCACTTGGCCTGACACCTACCAACTTAGACTCTCCTGATGCTTAACCCTCCCTCACTATCCAAACTCCTTCCTCCAACCAAAAGTAGGGGTCTGCCCGGGGTGGGTCTCTTCCGCCCTCAACTCTCTGGTTGGAGTTCGGAAAGTGTTGGATGCTTTGGGTTTCCAGCAGAGGGCACCTCAATTCTCTCGACACATGAAATTGTAAATAATGTAGGCAGGGCCGCAGCATCCATAGGACAAGTTGAGCCTTCTGCTCAGGTGGCAAGGAGGCAGGGGAGCGGCGATGCTGCAGGTGAGCGGTGGCTTCCTTCCCGCCTGCTGGCCGCCGCCTGCCTTCACAACAATAAGGCATGTGCACACACCGGACTGCTAGCACCCCCAACCAACCAACCCCACCCCCGCACTTCAATCCCACCGCCGGACTGCTAGCACCCACCCCCCCCCTACTCTTCACCTCAGGTGGCAGGGAGGTTTAGGTCAACCCTGAATGTAGGGGACAATATGGTCTGTGTCAACCAAGCCGGGGCACCATGTATGGGAGACATCATAGTGGCTAGTCTTCCACAGTAGCTCAGAGACAATTGGAAATTGAAACTCCAGACAGCAAACTTGATGGAGACTATAGGATACAAGACTTCTAATGTCCAGAAATCATGTTATTCCTCATATACACACCCCGGCTTCTTCCAAACAGTCCCCTGAGATGACGTTTCCTTGGGTTGATCAGCGGGTATCAGGATTTCGATGGAGGGTCCTAGAGATAAACCATCAATCACTCCAGGGAAACTCCTTTCATTGCACTTTAGTTTTGTCTTGTAAATGCCATCTACTCCAGCACATAGGTTGTGTTTGATGAAATAAGGAAAGTTGAGAATAAAACGCTTTTTATTAAAGGACTCCACTTGTAAAGGAGAAGACGGGGGAACGTGTTCCAGAAAAGATGCATTCAAGAAATATGGAAGTCAGACACCTTCTCTCGACCGCGACGCCTCAATCTACCAACAAACAAAAGGTCTCCGACTCCGAGCCGGTCCTGGACATGTATTTAATCTTTGGGAGTATTATTCCCGTGCATTATGTCCATTACTATGAAAGTCTTTTTATTTCTTTTCTCCTTCTATGTATTTAACCTTACTTTTCCTGCGATTCGCTCCATAATGCATTAGTGGGAAAACATTTTGGAAATGTCAGCACAATCACATGTCAGAGTTAAAAGCCGCCTCCATTGTTCATTACAGAAAGTAACTTTTTTAAATGTAAAAATAAAAAATATTTTAAAAAAAATATGTTAAATCGTGACTATAACCGTGAATCTAAATAGTCAAGAAGTGATGAGAGCAAATATACAAGGTACAAGAGGATTGTAGGGACAGGAGAGTGGAATAAGATTTGTATAGGAAGTTGGGGTAATTGGGTGAAGGCGGCCACACACGGGGGGCAAATGGCCGCTGAACGTTTTGCGGGATCGGGTAAATATCTTGTCTGATTTGGGGTCTTCAGTCGCCTCCTCACAACGGCAGGTGCATAAACAGTCCTTGATCCCGGCGGTGGGGGGACAAAGGGGCTTGGAGCCTTTGCAGGCTTTTGCTAAAGTATGTGTGCTACACCTAGAAGACGGCACATGGTAGAGTTGGGAAAGAGATGTTTGGCCCACAAGTATCTTAAAGGGAATGTGTCAGCAGATTTTTGCTATATAAACTGAGGATATGCTGTAAGGCAGGGGTCTCAAACTCCAGGCCTCGAGGGCCGCACAGTCCAGGTTTTCAAGATTTCCATAGCATTTAATCAAATTGCCAACTGTCAAACTCTAAAGGGGGTGTCACACGTGTCAATATCGCCTGCACGATCTCGGCTGCACGTGACGTTGCAGCGATATTGATGCGTGTGACATACTGAATCAACCAGCTGGTTGATGATCGCCAGGTTTTAGAATCTGTCCTAAAACCTGGCGATTGTCGCCCGGTGGACACGCAGCATCGCTGCGTGTGACACCGGGAAGTAGCGATATTCCAGCTCCCAGCGCCTCTCACAAGCGCTGGGAGCTGGTATCCAAGGTAAACTGCGGGTATCTAGGCAGCGCGCACTGCCTAGATACCCGACGTGTACCTTAGTTACCAGCCTTCTCCGCTCACCGGCTGGTATCTAAGGTACACAGCGGGTAACTAGGGTCCCTAGATACCAGCCGGTGAGCGGAGGAGCGCGCGCTGCCTAGATACCCACAGTTTACCTTGGAGACCAGCCTGCTCCCGCTTCCAGCAGGCTGGCAGCGGGAGCAAGACATCGTGGAAACGATATTTAAATCGTTTCCACGATGTCTCTGGTCCATTGATCGCTGGTGAGTCTGTCTGTGTGACAGCTCACCAGCGATCAGCCGTCAATGTCGTCAGCAATCATCTCACTGACGACATTGACGCGTGTGACACCCCCTTAAGGAAATCCTGAAAACCTGCACTGTGTGCGGCCAGCGAGGTCTGGAGTTTGAGAACCCTGCTGTAAGGGTTAAAAAAACAACTGTGCCTCTCTTATCAGTGTGCTATTGTTTACCTAAACTAAAGGCTTTATTACCTTGTGATTAGCATTACAAGACTTCTTTGTCAAGCACACGGCAGTCCAACATGCCCCCTGCTGTGATTGACAGCTCACTGTCACCGCACAATCGCTATTGAGAGCCTGCAGTGGGTGGGATTAGCTGTGGTGTGGATAGGTTTTGTTTGGTGTGGGTGCAGTTGGCTTTGTTGTGGTGTGGGTGGGGGCAGCTTTGGTGTGAGCAGGATTAGCTGTGGTGTGGGTGGGGTTAGCTGGGATGTGGGTGGGTTAGTTTGGAGTGGGTGAGGTTAGCGGTGGTGTGGTGGGGTTAGCTGTGACATGAGTAGGGTTACCTGTGGTGTGGGTGGGGTTAGCTGTGGTGTGGGTGGGATTAGCTGTAGCATGGGTGAGGTTAATTGTGATGTGGGTTGGGTTAGCTTCGCATGGGTAAGGCTAGCTGTGCGGTGGGTGGAGTTAGTTTGGTGTGGGTGAGGTTAGCTGTGGTGTGAGTGGGGTTAGCTGTGGTTTGGGTATGGTTAGTTGTGGTGTGGGTGGGATTAGCTGTGGTTTGGGTGTGGTTAGTTTGGGTGGGTGGGGTTAGCTGTGGTTTGGATGGGCTTAGCTGTGGTGTGCGTGGGGTTAGTTTGGTGTGAGTGGGGTTAGCTGTGGTTTGGGTATGGTTAGTTGAGGTGTGGGTGGGATTAGCTGTAGTTTGGGTGTGGTTAGTTTGGTGTGGGTGGGGTTAGCTGTGGTTTGGATGGGCTTAGCTGTGGTGTGGGTGGGGTTAGTTTGGTGTGGGTGGGGTTTTCTGTGGTTTGGGTGTGGTTAGTTGTGGTGTGGGTGGGATTAGCTGTAGTTTGGGTGTGGTTAGTTTGGTGTGGGTGGGGTTAGCTGTGGTTTGGATGGGCTTAGCTGTGGTGTGGGTGGGGTTAGTTTGGTGTGGGTGGGGTTTTCTGTGGTTTGGGTGGGCTTAGCTGTGGTGTGGGTGGAGATATCTGTAGTTTGGTTGGGGGCAGCATTCCCAGTTCTGCTGCATTGCTAAAATTCAATGCTTTGATTGTGTGAGAATGGCTGCACCCAGTAATCTATGTGATACATCGTTGGATTCAAGGTCTCTTGCCTACATTTTTTGATGTTGGATGAGGAATCAAAAACCTGCTGACTGATTCCCTTTAACCCTATGCCAACCTAAAAGGATTCCGGGACAACAGTATTATGGGGATCCCAAAACTAGTCCTCCACCAATCATGAGGTTTGAGGTCTGTCTGCACCATTACTTGAGCATTCACCCTGCTATCTTCTATCTTAAATGGACCCATGGTCTGCATGGTCAACCGATGCCCCATTCGAAGGAGAGGCACAGGGCTACCGTTAACGTGACATTTGGGGGTCCCAATTATCAGTTGTTCAGCCAATGGGTGATAAGTAGTTTTGAGCAATAAGACAAATCCTCTGCTGTGCCATTGCAGTCTTCACTTCTCGTCAGGCCTGAATCCTCTGAGTTTCGCTCCCACATATCTTTGCGATGTGCGTTGAGCCGCAGAGTCATGAAGTTGCGGCTCCATTTAATGTAAGAGACCACCAAGATGCTGACGACAGAGTGGAGGCGGCCCGGTGTAGACCTGGACCACGGCAGAGACAATCCTTTTGCTCCACTCTCGCTGTAGGTTGTGATTCTGGGAACATCCCCCGAGGTCTCCGGACTCTTCAGAGATCTCCAGAAGACGTTCTCTGTCTTCAGCTTGAGACATTGTAGAGTCTCTGCTCCCCTGTGTTGGCTTTCACCATGGACAGATGGGAGTGGGCCTCCATATTGATGTGCTGGAGAACTGAGCGGTGTCCAGGAGGCTCCATCCAGGGATGATCTGAGAGCCGCCGACTCAGACTGTGATGTTGGCGCCACGTTGGTCTTCATGTTGCACCTGTAGACGGAGAGGAGAGAAGCTATTTACCAGCCGCTCCTCCTCCTCCTCCTCCGCTTTATTCCTGTGCGGCTTCCAGAAGA
>JARQOC010000007.1:127300401-127331487 GCA_033576535.1 Allobates femoralis
TCCAGCAGGCATGGCACCTGTCCACACTGCCAAAAGTACCAATACCTGGTTTAATGACCACATTATAACTGTGCTTGATTGGCAGCAAACTCTCCTGACCTAAACCCATAGAGAATCTATAGGGTATTTCCAAGAGTAAGATGAGAGACACCAGATCCAACAATGCAGACGAGCTGAAGGCTGCCATCAAAGCAACCTGTAGATCTGTAGGACAAAGTGCCATTGTGTCCGGGCTGCCGTCAAAAGGATCACCAGAGACAAGAGAGAATCTGGACTGAATTGTGTCTTTATTCCTCCAACGCATTTCGGAGCCTTCACCTGGCTCCTTCCTCAGGGACAATCAAAGCAACCTGGGCTTCCTTAACACCTGAGCAGCACATGCTGACCGCCTCCATGCCACGCCACATTGCAGTAATTCATGCAAAAGGAGCCCGACCAAGTATTGAGAGCATTTACTGTACTATACCCTGATGTAGGTGCCAGGATAGGTGCCGAAACGCGTTGGTGAATAAAGGAGATCGTTGCTTTGGAACCTTGCCTTCCTTGTGACTTCTTGGAGACATCCATCCCTTGGGATCCCACTGAGACAGCAGCGCGGACCATGACACACCATCTTCCCTATATATGAGCATTTACTGTACAGACTTTTCATTAGAACCACATCTATAAGTTACAACTCATTTTTTCAGTTGGTCTTATATAATATTCTAATTTTCTGAGATAATGACCTTTTTCATTGGCTGTGAGCCATAATCATCAACATTAACAGAAATAAACACATGAAATAGATCCCTCTGTGTGTAATGACTCTGTATAATATATGTGTGTCACTTTATGTATTGAATTACTGAAATAAAATAACTTTTTGATGATCTTCTAATTCATTGAGAAGCTCCTGTCTATAAGGGGGTATGCCCGTTCGCTCCGGCCCCTGAAGACACCAATCGCATTGTATCATATCATCAGCATCTACCATAAATGAGTATAAGAACATATTTCTAACTTGGTAAATGTGTATTTGTAACACAAGATAAATGTCATCTATTGGAAGCGGATCTTGTCTTGCCCCTCCTGACCTCTTATAAAGGGATGAATTATAGCGCGGAGACGTTCAATGCTGCAGCTGCGATTCCATCAGAAGTTACAGAACTAACAATGACTTGGGGGGAACTGAGTACTGTCAGGTGTTTAGGAGACACCGCGCACGTATCTTAGTGTCCTCCAGGCCATGGTTTTTTTTTTGTTTTTTTTATAGAATGAAAGACGTCTATGAGTGTTTGAGACGTATTCAATCATGCAAGAGTTAACGCGGAGTGACTCAACCTTGGAACTCCTTCCAGGAGTGAGAGGTTCCTGCACAGCTGGATGGAGAGGATTCTTGTGAAACATCTGGCCGATCCCCGGAGCCCTTCTGGTTACTTGTCGAAATCCATGTTCTGATTCAAGAGCTGACAAAACCCCAGACGCTTTAACCCCTTTGCTGCCGGGGTCATTTATAATAATCTGTTTTGTAATGAATATTTTAATGAACTGCCATGGGAGACCATGCCCAGATAAAAAGTAAGTGGAGAAGTGGTTTGAGGCTGGTTTGACACTTGCCTTTTTGGCGTCCATGTGTATCCAGCTTATATTGGTTGCACCCGTATCAGTTTTCAGCCCCATTGACTTTTAGTGGGGCCGCAGACACTTACCGGTGCATCCAGTTCTTCCCGTTTCCCCCTCGTTCGGTTGTCTTCTTTTTTCTTACTGAGACCAAAACTACATTTTGGTGTACTTTTGGTCTCGATAACAAAATCTGGAAGAACCCAGATCCAGGCATAATTCAGAATGTGCGTAATGGAACCCGGATCTGGGCATAAATCAGAATGTGCCCAATGGAACCCAGATCCGGGCATAAATCAGAATGTGCCCAATGGAACCCGGATCTGGGCATAAATCAGAATGTGCCCAATGGAACCCGGATCTGGGCATAAATCAGAATGTGCCCAATGGAACCCGAATCTGGGCATAAATCAGAATGTGCCCAATGGAACCCGGATCCAGGCATAAATCAGAATGTGCCCAATGAAACCCGGATCTGGGCATAATTCAGAATGTGCCCAATGGAACCCGGATCTGGACATAAATCAGAATGTGCCCAATGAAACCCGGATCTGGGCATAAATCAGAATGTGCCCAATGGAACCCGGATCTGGGCATAAATCAGAATGTGCCCAATGAAACCCAGATCCGGGCATAAATCAGAATGTGCCCAATGGAACCCGGATCTGGACATAAATCAGAATGTGCCCAATGAAACCCGGATCCGGGCATAAATCAGAATGTGCCCAATGGAACCCGGATCTGGGCATAATTCAGAATGTGCCCAATGGAACCCGGATACGAGCATAAATCAGAATGTGCCCAATGAAACCCGGATCTGGGCATAATTCAGAATGTGCCCAATGGAACCCGGATCTGGGCATAAATCAGAATGTGCCCAATGGAACCCGGATCTGGGCATAAATCAGAATGTGCCCAATGGAACCCGGATACAGGCATAAATCAGAATGTGCCCAATGGAACCCGGATCTGGGCATAAATCAGAATGTGCCCAGTGGAACCCGGATACAGGCATAAATCAGAATGTGCCCACTGGAACCCGGATCTGGGCATAAATCAGAATGTGCCCAGTGGAACCCGGATACAGGCATAAATCAGAATGTGCCCACTGGGACCCGGATCTGGGCATAAATCAGAATGTGCCCAATGGAACCCGGATACAGGCATAAATCAGAATGTGCCCAATGGAACCCGGATCTGGGCATAAATCAGAATGTGCCCAATGGAACCCGGATCCAGACATAAATCAGAACGTGCCCAATGGAACCCAGATCCGGGCATAATTCAGAATGTGCCCAATGGAACCCAGATCCGGGCATAATTCAGAATGTGCCCAATGGAACCCGGATCCAGACATAAATCAGAACGTGCCCAATGGAGCCCGGAAACGAGCATAAATCAGAATGTGCCCAATGGAACCCAGATCCGGGCATAAATCAGAATGTGCCCAATGGAACCCAGATCCGGGCATAAATCAGAATGTGCCCAATGGAACACAGATACGAGCATAAATCAGAATGTGCCCAATAGAACCCGGATACGAGCATAAATCAGAATGTGCCCAATGGAACCCAGATCCGGGCATAAATCAGAATGTGCCCAATGGAACCCGGATCTGGCGGACTCCAGATCCCGCTGGATTCGAACACCAAATCCGGGCTTTTGAACTGCACATGCCTGGAACGCAGTTCCAAATGACACGCCCCCTAGAGATCAGGCAGAAACAGGTAATTCACCGGATGCCACGGGATGCTTGTGAGACGGATCAGTGATAATACCGGTGCAGGGGCTTCCAGTGGCATCATGGAAACACACTAGTGGGTGGATTCAGGAGAATCTGGGGCATGTAGCAGGATTTACCTGCATTCCCCCGGATTAAAACACGGCAGTGTGACACCAGCCTAAGTCTAGGTAATAATAATCATCTTAATATATATAGCGCCAACATATTCCGCGTCGCTTTACAGTTCAGAGGATCATATACAAACAGCCATAAGAAATAGTTATAAAAATACAAAAATACAAAAATGAAAGCAAAATAATGGCCCTGCTCATAAGAGCTTACAATCTAACAATGAGGTGGGGTAACACAAAATACAGGGGCTTATTTACAATGATGATTCAGTCATCTTGAGGGAATGGGGAGTAGATAACAGCTGCATGAGTGATCACCAGCCATTCTTTTGGGTCTGGTGGAGTGAAGAGGTTATGTCTAAGTGACTTTGATTATGGAGCACCATAGGCCGCCCTAAAAAGATGTGTTTTTAAGGAGCGCATGAAACTATGTAGGTTGTGGATAAACCTAAATTCTTGAAGTAGAGCATTCCAGAGGATTGGTGCAGCTCAGGAGAAGTATTGGAGACGATTCGGATTAAGGCAGATGTTAGTCTAAAGTTGCTTTCAGATTGAAGAGAATGGTGGGGTGATAGAGATGAGGGTAGAGAGGTAGGGAGGTGCAGAACTGTGGGGAGGATGGGTGGGGTGATAGACAGAGATGAGGGTGGGGAGGTACGGAGGTGCAGAACTGTGGGGAGGATGGGCTGGGTGATAGATAGAGATGACGGAGGAGATGTAGAGTGGTGCTGCACTATGAAGAGCTTTGTGGGTGACAACAAGCAATTTGAATTGGATCCTGTAGTGTTTGGGTAGTCAGTGCAATGACTGGCACAGAACAGAGGCATCTGAGTAACGGTTAGCCCGATAGGTGACCCTGGCTGCTGCAGTAAGGATGGACTTGAGAGGGGAAAGTCTAGTGCGGGGGAGGCCAATTAATAGAGAATTACAATAGTCAAGGCGGGAGTGGATCAGGGCCACATTGAGGGTTTTTGTTGTTTCCATGGTGTGTACATAAACCATAAAGTCAGCTCTCTTTATAAGAATTGAGATATGGATTTGGAATACGTTCCTGTGCTCGGTGAGATGTCTGCTCTACCTGAGTTCTCCTGCACAGGTGTGGAAGATGCCGTGCTCTTGTCACGTTAAGCTTGTAACAATGTCCTATTTGTTTGATCTTGCTTGGCCCAAGGTTGTGCTAAGTCTTGAGATGATTTCCACAGTGCTCCTTCTATTTCTGCTTAATGAAAAGTTCTATTGTGTATAAAGACATCTGGACTATTGATGAGAAAACTGCCCAAACTCAACATCTAGAGTCTATGTCAAGACGTGTTAGCTGCTAGCGTAAGACAAACTATACGTTTCAACATGAAGATCAGCAGCCCTAATGTCTCTAACGTGAAAATGACCCAGTGCTGGGTTATGTCTGTATCAAATGACACGAGATGAACCTCGCATTCCCATTGCTTCTCTACGACGTAACCTCAGACATAAGGGATCGTGAATGAGAATTAGCTGCAATACCAGACACAGCCATAGAGAATGGAGGCGCTATTTCATATACAACCTGCTATGAATTATCCTTGATAACAATCATGTCTTCCAATCGACATAAAAAATGTCAATAGAGGTATGTTGATATATATTTAACTTCAATTGTTCTAATCTCATTGAGTTCTTTGGTGGGGAGGATTTATTGGGGGGGAAAAAGACACATTGGATTCTTAGTTTGGAAGAAACACATTTTATCCTTTAAAGAGAATATGTCACCATGTTTTTGCCACTTAATCTGAGAGCAGCATAATGTAGAGACAGAGAACCTGATTCCAGCCATGTACAATATCACTTACTGGGCTGTTTTCTGTAGTTTTAATGCTTCATCATCTTAAGGAGGAGTTTCTCACTAGAGGTCTAGTAAATCTGCTGCCAGGTAGTACTCCATATTCATGAACTATTTGGCAGCTTTGTGCCTATGCACAGTGTACTCAGAAGCAGCGCAGTGAAGTTATACATAACTGGAATCAGGGTCTCTGCCCATGCATCATGCTGCTCTCAGATGGGGTAGCACAATCCTGGTGACGGATCCCAGTATTAGTACCTGTGCTTTGGACAATGACTCATTTTTTATCTTTTGTACAGATAAGCGTACCCGTGGATGTTAGGGTTTGCAGGGTTCGGGCGGAAAAAAAAAAAGATTGGTTTGGGACCGGACTTGACCAAAACATGACATTGGACACCGAACCCCATAAAAGACAATGAGGACCTCAAATTCTGAGCTGTGAAATGACTTTAAAATGGTGGTAGTAAGGGTTAACACGGCTGCAAAAGGAAACAAAATGGGGATAAGAGCACAACAATTATGCATAGCATGCTTCCTTATAGATAAGACAGCAATCAGACTGCTTTATTCACCCAACCAATAAACAAAATGAATATTCATTGCTTCCCCCGCCCACCAATAAACAAGATGAATATTCATTGCTTCTCCCGCCCACCAATAAACAAGATGAATATTCATTGCTTCTCCCGCCCACCAATAAACAAGATGAATATTCATTGCTTCTCCCGCCCACCAATAAACAAAATGAATATTCATTGCTTCTCCTGCCCACCAATAAACAAGATGAATATTCATTGCTTCTCCCGCCCACCAATAAACAAAATGAATATTCATTGCTTCTCCTGCCCACCAATAAACAAGATGAATATTCATTGCTTCTCCCGCCCACCAATAAACAAGATGAATATTCATTGCTTCTCCTGCCCACCAATAAACAAGATGAATATTCATTGCTTCTCCCGCCCACCAATAAACAAAATGAATATTCATTGCTTCTCCCACTTACCAATAAACAAGATGAATATTCATTGCTTCTCCCGACCACCAATAAACAAGATGAATATTCATTCCTTCTCCCGCCCACCAATAAACAAGATGAATATTCATTCCTTCTCCCGCCCACCAATAAACAAGATGAATATTCATTGCTTCTACCGCCCACCAATAAACAAGATGAATATTCATTCCTTCTCCCGCCCACCAATAAACAAGATGAATATTCATTCCTTCTCCCGCCCACCAATAAACAAGATGAATATTCATTCCTTCTCCCGCCCACCAATAAACAAGATGAATATTTATTGCTTCTACCGCCCACCAATAAGCAAAATGAATATTCATTGCTTCCCCCGCCCACCTTATGTGAGAGCACCTGAGATTGATTGCAGTAAGACTGCTATACCCACCCCCAATGTATAAACTAAATTAATATTCACCGGTTCCGCCATCCACCATCTGTCACTGGCTGAAGTCAGATATACTAGTATAAAAATAAAATTTAAATAATAAAAAACAAATGGGGTGGGCTCCCAACTATTTTTGATAACAAGAGCAGATAAAGCAGACAGCTGTGGGAAGCAACCCCCAGTTGTCTGCTTTACCTTGGCTGGTTATCAAAAATAAAAGGGATCCCACGCCATTTTGTTTAATTATTGAAATAAATAATTTTAAAAAAACTGCATGAGCTCTGCCCTTTTTTGATATCCAGCCAAGGTGAAGCAAACAGCTGTTGGCTGGTATTACAAGCTCGGAAAGTCTATGGTTATTGGACCCTTCCCAGCCTAAAAATAGCAGCCTGCAGCCACTTCAGAATTGATACCTGGAGCTTTGCTCGCCTCTTCCTGATTGCCCTGGTGAGGTGACAATTGGGGTCATAGTTAATGGGGTTGATGTTAGCTGTAAATTGATAGCTGACATCCTGGAGGTATCAGGGGTGCTGAAGTAAGAAGAAGCTGCTCACGCTATTGTCCACTATGTCTATCTGATCTAATACTGGAGATACTAGAGGTGCTGAGGTAAGAGGAGTCTGCACACATTTCTGTGCACCCTGCCTATCTGATCTACTACTGGAGATACCAGTGGTGCTGAGGTAAGAAGAGGCTGCTCACACTGCTGTATACCCTGTCTATATGATCTAACACTGGAGATACCAGGGGTGCTGAGGTAAGAAAAGGCTGCTCACACTGCTGTCCAACACGTCTATTTAATCTAACACTGGAACCATTGGCACTCCATAGGTAAGAATAAGCTGTTCACACAGCTCTTCATCTGTCTATCTGAATGCTGAGCGGCTGCTGTAACCTGAAGATAGTTTGACAGAATGTGAGTATATTTTCACTAGGTCACAACAGAAGACTTTTCTACTGCGCATTCTCACAAGCATTTATTTAATTAGCATTCTAGGAAAAGATTATGTGTCACAAGAGAGAAGCCATTTTAATAAATTGTAGTGATTACCTACCTAGACAAAATGATGTGGTATGCTTATAAAAGTATTTTGCAATCTAGTTAAAATCATAATTCCTTTTCTCCACTATAGGATATAATGAGTGACTGTTTGCTGTAACTATGGAATCAGGATGTGCTGAACTGTCAGTTTTGTGAGTGACAGCTCAGTCTTCCAATCTGATTCTGAGAGGTGCTGGGTTATTCAGGTGTTCCCTGTTCCCAGTGATTGCCCAGCTACTTAGCTGAGCAGTTTATCCCAGAACTCTGCCAGTCGTTGCATTCTGTTCAGTGGTGCTTGTTGGCCTGTATTCCGGTGCTCTATTTGATTAATGTATTGCTGCAGGACCTTAGACCTTGTTCCGGCCATTCATTTGTTTAACCCCTTTGCTCCTATCCGCTACCCTCCAGTCAGGTATTCTGACTCCGTATTGTGATCTGACTACTCCTCAGTTTATCCCCTTAATCCTTAATATGTTTTCCAGGTATCCGACCTAGAATGTTTGACTACCTTGTCTTATGACTTGATATTAGTGATTAGAATCTCATATCTCCTTTAGTTATTTTTTTGCTTATCTCCAGAGAACCCCTGTAAAAGAAATATGTCACCCCAAACTAAAATGAAGCCATTTATACAATCATATAGTGGATTTAGCTCCTATAAAAATTATACTTGTGTAGATTTTACTTATTGTGTTTTATATAAGACACAGGTAAGTAACTACAACAGGTGCAGGGGTTGCAATCGCACCCGGACTCTGTAGCCTAGGGGGTCCCAAAAGTAATGTTGGTCTATAGAAAAAGAGTAATGCTATTAAAGATTTGCAATAATTGGGGACCCCATTGGAGCTTTGGCATTGGAAACCATGAGCGTGAAGTTATGCCACTGATAAGACAGTTTTATTACATATGTAAATGATGGGGCTTTGGTGCACCCTTGGCATGGACGAGAGCTCAATGTTCTGTCCTCTCAATTACAATCCTCACAACCACCCTTATTTTGATGACTATGGTAATTTTGGAGTGGTGCCAGATTAGATTCCTCCTCCATGTTTGTAGTAACAGTACAGAGCACACAGTGTCCGCGGGTACAGGCGCTTTCTCATCCCTCTCGTTTCTGCAGCAGCCGCTAACTGCACACAGTACTGGGTGTCTGACGCTGACGTTAGATGAGAGAATGCTCTGACAATGTGCGTTCCACAATGTCCGGACCCTGCGGTACCATTGTGTGAGCTGCTCTCATTGCTATCTCCTGTCACCATCGACTGCCCAATACTGTGTTATACTGTGTGCAGTGAGCAGCTGCTGCAGATGGAGGGGGGATGAGACAGCACCTGGACACCCTGACACTGTGAGCTGTTGGCACCTTCAATGCCAATGTGAGCAGATCTGAGGAATCAGTCCAGGCAGCACTCCAAATTGAGCGCTGTCAATCAACATAACAGAAGATGTGGAGAACTTTAATTGAGGGAGTAGAGCGGTGCATAACGCTCTTGGCCACACCGAGGGTGCACCAAAGCCCCTTATTTACTTAGCTAAAAAATCTTTCTTATATAAAGCACAATAATGAGTGTTATAGACGCTAACTTTCCTGCATGAATAGCTTAAATTGAACCTGTCACTAGTTTTGGGGGTTGTAAACCCTGCCCACCACCTTTAACCTGATGTAATTGGGGTTCCTCTAACCCCTTTATATCCCCCAGACATCCCCCTGCACCTCAGGAATACAGTTCTATTCTGGCCCGTACCATATGCTAATTTCATGGTTCAGTCATATGGGGGTCTGTAGATTGCGGTCAGCGCCGCCCCGCTCCATGCAAACACCGCCCCTCCTGACTGTGTGCAAGTGGATGATGTCGCTATGTCATCCACACAATTCCCACGTCTCGCGCTTGTGCAGTGGCGCCTCACTGTGCCCTATTAAATAGACAGTGATTCCACTGCGCAGGCATGAGACGTCAAACATTGTGTGGCTGATAGGAGACCGAAGACTCGCGCCTGCGCAGTGCAGTCACTGTCTGTTCAATAGGGCACAGTGAGGCGCCACTGCGCAGGCGCAAGACATGGGAATTGTGCGGATGACATAGCGACATCATCCACTTGCACACAGTCAGGAGGGGCGGTGTTGGCATGGAGCGGGGCGGCGCTGACCGCAATCTGCAGACGCCATATGACCCAAACAAGAAATTATCATGTGGCGTGGGACAGAATAAAAGTATTTCTAAGGTGCAGGGGGACATCTGGGGATATAAAAGGGTTACAGGAACCCCAATTACATCATGTTAAAGGTGGTGGGCAGGGTTTATGGCCCCAAAACTGTGGACAGGTGACCTCTAAATTGAGTTTGGGGGTGATAGACTCCCTTTAAAACTGTCAGAGCCATAGTAAAATCCCCAAGTATTTTTGATGTGATATTTTTCGGACATAAATCGTGTAATAATTATTTCTCTATATTGAAAAATGATTGCTGAAAAGGCAAAACCTAGGGGTGTAATACAAATATTGGTCATGTAACTTCCTAAAGTGAATAGAAATTAATGTTTGCATTTGCAACCAAAGGAATTAATAGACTAAGTTTATGCCGCCAGATGCTATACTGTATAAGGAGAGGGGAAGTGTAAGCTCACTGCTCTCCTTCTGGGTGGTGATAAGCGGTCCACGTTTGTGCTGTGTCAGTGTTGCTGTCAGTGTTCGCACACGTGGCCGCGCTGTGTAATCAGCATAGCCCTGCAATGTCTTGCAGCAAACTGCTGGGACCTGCAACTACATAGGAGAAGATATGTCGGGACGGCAGACAAACACTTCCACACGCCTGCAGCTAATTGTGAAGTGACTCAATGATCACATCATCCCAGAGGAGTCCATGTGAGAGATATCACACCGGAGCGCCAAAGTCCACCAGCCAGATATTAACCCTCAAAATACTATATAACATTAGTGATGTGACTGTCCACAAAAAATAATCTACTATTAATCCTAAAATAAGTCAATTCCACAAAAGAAGTCTGTAGAAAATTATATTAATCCTTCATATGTAACACATACAAAGGACTGAAAACTAGTGATGGGCGAACCTGGACTGCAAAGTAGCATCTAGAATGTATGGACTGATTCCAGAGTACTCCAACAGCCAATCACAGAGGCCCATTCTCTGTGACAGCGTCTGTGATTGGCTGTTCCGCTATAACTTTAAAGTCCGAGTTCGAGGTTTGGACTCAAATTCGAATCGCGTTCGTCCCGAACCGGGCAGATCCGCCTAACCCGAACATCGGAGAGTTCGCCCATCAGTACTGAAAACTACACCCAAGTTGTGCCCGATGCTGGTCGCTAGCGTTCAATTGCTGTTAGTGATTTTGGTGCTCTACCCTCTGTCGATGGGCATCAGATCCGACATCAGACTGATTGACACCCTCTTCCCCCAATCAGGTAGCAAGGGGTCGGCTGTCAATCAGCAGGAGGTCTGAAATGAGAAAAACACAGGAGGCACCCATAGGTTGAAGCTGGTGGTCTAGTGGGTGACTAATTTGGGTGCTGATTGCTCACTCACCTCTAGGGGTTGTGCACCCCTGCACAACTCTGGTGATTGCCTGGAGGTGAGGAGGATCGGCCTCGGGCAGGGAATGCTGCTCTCCCAGGATACCCAGGGTTTCCTGGTTCCAGGTCCCGGGGTCCGGTCACCTCATCAGCGGGAGGTGGAGAGATGATCATGTCACCGCAGGTCCTTCAGTTTGATGCGGTGAATTAGGTTGTGAGCAGCTTCTACTGCTCTCCCAGTAGGGGAGGTGTGTACATAGAAGGAAAAGTTATTAGCGGTCTCCGGAAGCTGGAACAAAGGAGACCGCTAATAACTTTTCCTTCTATAATCAGCAGGAGGTCGTCTGTCTCACCCCTTCCACAGAGCAGAGCGGAAAAGCCACTTCAACTCCGTTTACCCCGCCACGCTGTCCCTGGCAGGAGCGATCTGTGCCCGGTATGTGCCAGGGTGAATGGTGGCGGGCACAATAGGCAGGTAGGTGGCGGCTATCTGTCTGCTAGTGCTTGGACACATTTATTTATTTTTTAATAAAAATCCGGAATAAGCCCTTTAACGCCATCTTGATATATTTACATCCAGGTTACACATGTTCCAAGAGGTTAAATTTTGTGTCTGAACTGATGAAGCGTTTGCCAGTAACATCTTAGAGTAGCGCTGACATATTACATGCTGCTGAAAGCAGGGAAGGAGGGGGCAGGTCTCAGATAGACATCAGGAACAGCCTGTGCAGAAGGTTACATGTGCCAGGCTGGTGAGCAGCTCCGACCTGGTATGAAACATTATCCAACATTCTGCTCAGCTGACATGTGATAATGGAATAGCATTGACCTTCTTTCCATGGAATTACAAACCAAGTATATGAAGCCCTCAAACATTTATAAATGTATGTATTTTATGCTATTGTCAGTACAGCACCTTTACACGCAGGTGATGCCGGTCATTATTTAATACATAGTTTAATACATTGTCAGTACAGCACCTTTACACGCAGGTGATGCCGGTCATTATTTAATACATAGTTTAATACATTGTCAGTACAGCACCTTTACACGCAGGTGATGCCGGTCATTATTTAATACATAGTTTAATACATTGTCAGTACAGCACCTTTACACGCAGGTGATGCCGGTCATTATTTAATACATAGTTTAATACATTGTCAGTACAGCACCTTTACACGCAGGTGATGCCGGTCATTATTTAATACATAGTTTAATACATTGTCAGTACAGCAGCATGCAAACGTTTGGGCACCCCTGGTTAAAATTACAGTTATTGTGAACAGTTAAGCAACATGAAGATGAAACGATCTCGAAAAGGCATGAAGTTAAAGATGACACATTTCCTTAGTATTTTCGGCAAAAAAAAGATTTTCATCTTTCAAATTTTAAAAATTACAAAAAGGAAAATGACCTGATGCAAAAGTTTGGGCACCCTTAGGGCCACGTTACACCTGGCGACGACGTTGGAGATGTCGGAGGCGACAGGCGGGAGCGCGCACGTTTTTGGCGCCCCGCCAGCGTCGCCAACCCCCATTTACATGGGGCGACACCTCCGGCGACGCACTGCTGATCTGACAGGCGGCATCGCCGCCGGGGTGTCTCAAAATTCCAGCGGCGATGCAGTACAATGCCATCGCCTGTCACGTCGCCGTCGGACGTTTACATGGGACGATGTGTACACATCGCCCCAGATCGGCTGCCTGGTTTCAGGGCACTGCTCTGAAACCAGGTGACCACTCAAATGCGTTGCCCTCGCCCAGTCACATTGGGCGACCATTGGCGATGGCGGCGATAGGCCACGCCCCAAAGTCGCCTAAAATATCTCCGCCGACATCGCTAGGTGTGACGGTACCCTTAGAGATTTATGTGCTCAAATAACTTTGACTTAGGTTCTAGACCTTAATTGGGCTGTTATATGTATGGCTTGTTCCATATTAGGTGATTTTACAGCTTTATAAAAACCCAGCCTCCTCTAACCTTGTGCCTAAAAACAGCAGTCATGGGTTCCTCTAACAGAAATCGTGCGCTAGACAGAGGCCGCTCACTGGTGTCCGCCAAAGGCGCCGCTCTCTCTGAAGCCCGGCGACAGCGGCGCGTGAGCGCCACTGTTGCCGGGATACACGGGGCCGGCCAATGGTGGCCACAGCGCGCGTGAGCCAGTCGGGAGATGACTGGCGTCAGTCGGTCATCTTCCGGCTGGTGAGCCGCTGACCGGAGCTCAGCCGCGGCTACCTGTGGCACAGAGGTTTGCGGCTCGCCAGCCGGGAGATGACCGGCATCAGCGGTTTGAATGC
This sequence comes from Allobates femoralis, assembly GCA_033576535.1. NCBI lineage: Eukaryota > Metazoa > Chordata > Amphibia > Anura > Aromobatidae > Allobates > Allobates femoralis. Next base: position 127,313,953 of record JARQOC010000007.1, read on the forward strand.
CGCTTCTCTGATTGGTCGCCACGGTCAGCGCCGACCAATCAGAATAGCGGCGCTCGCCATGGCACACATTGAATTTCAAATATGGCGGCATGGTGAGCGCCGCTATTCTGATTGCTCGGCGCTGAACGCGGCAACCAATCAGAGACGCGGCGCGCGGTTTGAATGCCGCTTCTCTGATTGGTCGCCGTGATCAGCGCCGACCAATCAGAATAGTGTCGCGTTCCATGGCTCCATATTTGAAATACACTGAGCACATTGTATTTTAAATATGGCGCCAGGGCGGGCGCCGCTATTCTGATTGGTCGGCGCTGACCACGGCGACCAACTACTATTCTAGACTACCCGATGCTTCAGAATCAGGCCTCCATCTAGTTATATATATAGATTAAAGTTATTTAGACAATTTGTATAATATATTCAGAATATTAGTCTTGAATGTCTATAACAATGTGATTGCTTCATACAAGACGTATTCTGGTCTTTCTACCTGGACCCCAGGAGATGAATACTAATGGGTGCTGTATCTTCTATGTGGGAAGACCTATCCGTTGCTTCGCTATTTACTGATCGTTTTTACAATATAGGATTTGTTGCGCCGTCACGCGGAGAACGGTCTCCACCGAGTCCCATTAGTCACCAGACGTAGGAGGAGAGAAAGGTCGGGCAGACGGGTATTGTGAGACTCACAGTAGGAAGACACTGACTGCCCGGGGCTAAGGAAGAAAACTCAAAGAAATACTCCGAAACATTCCCAAAAAACATTCTCATTTTTTTTCTTGTCCGTCAACTTTACTTTATGTTAAAAGGGCATTTTCTGAAAAAAAAAAAATTCCTAATTTTACTGCTACTTTATTTCAAAATCCCAATTATATTATCTGAAACATGGAATATTGATTATAATTTTTATAATAATATTTTTTATAATATTTGTTTCGATGTGAACTTTATTTTTTGGGGAAAAATAAACTATTCGAAGGAGACAAGGATCAGTTGTCTTTCCTCAACCGCCAGAAATTAAACTAAATTAACTTGAAATAAAATTAATTAAATGAACTGGCATAAATCAGACAAAAATTGTTACTTAAAATATTTAGGAAAAAGATTAAGCTGGAGACACCGATTCATCGATGACGTTACGCCTGTTTGTCTAGTTTTGTAAGGTTTGCACCCAATTCATTATTCTATTTGTGCCTTTTTTTGAAGTTTATTTGATAGGAGCCTAAAGTGTAAATGTCATTTTATTGAAAAAAAATACAACACTGCACTGGTTGCTAATGATGGGTCACAGAGCAGCTAAGATAATGCTTTCTTTGTGCCATATGACAATTTTTCTTATATTTGTCAGTGCTCTATTAAAAACTGCATTTTATGGGTGTGTAGGCGAGGCCATCAGCTGATAGGGAGCGGTGCAAGGTGACAGCAGAGAAGGGGTTAACAGAGATCTTGACTGAGCTGGGTGGAGCCAGATGGCAGATCAGAAGCTTGTGCCAAGAAAAGAAGAATTTACACTGATAATAATATTCTGACATTGCTCAGCAACTGTGCTGTAGCCTGAGCTAATCTGATACATTGTTTCCTCATGAGCTGCAGTCAGGAATATAGGCCACGCCCACTTTCCCTTATATGTTACATGCCCAGTATTCAGTGTGAAGACAGATCTGACTGATAATGAACATATGTCTGCTTCACACACAGTGCAGTGGGGACACCTTGTGGAAGGTTTATGAATGGTTTTCAAACAGATTTCTCTTATGAAGTATATTTGAAAGTTTATTATAATCACTTGCTCTACATTAATATTAAATAAAAATGTAAAATGTCGGTTACACCCGTAGCCTCCCTGGCGGTCTGTTTAGTTCTGGAATTTGTTGCTAAAAGCGGGCTACCCGCGTTCGCGGTAGATGCGGTTAAAAAACCGCATCTACCGCATCTGCCGCACTTGTGCCGCACTTGTGCCGCACTTGCGGCGCGGTTGCGGTAATCTGCATAGGAACCAACCACCTCTGATGACCCTCATACATTGTTAATATGTGCCCCTGCAGCCTAGTAAACCATTAGCAGCACTGTTGTTGTGTGCAAAGTGGCTGCAGTAGAAGTGCGATAATGATGTTATATACTTACATGCCTGCGTACTTGAGGCCGTCTCCCTGTGTGTGCTGGGACTTGTTGTGCTGTGGTCATCATGTCTGCTCGCCCCCTCCCTTATGCACGCCCCCTCTCAGCCTGCTATAGTGCTGTGAGGCTGATTGCGTCATAAAGGGGCGGGGCTACCGTGATGCCGCGATTTAGCCCCGCCCCTTTATGACGCAATCAGCCTCACAGCACTATAGCAGGCTGAGAGGGGGCGTGCATAAGGGAGGGGGCGAGCAGACATGATGACCACAGCACAACAAGTCCCAGCACACACAGGGAGACGGCCTCAAGTACGCAGGCATGTAAGTATATAACATCATTATCGCACTTCTACTGCAGCCACTTTGCACACAACAACAGGGCTGCTAATGGTTTACTAGGCTGCAGGGGCACATATTAACAATGTATGAGGGTCATCAGAGGTGGTTGGTTCCTATGCAGATTACCGCAACCGCGCCGCAAATGCGGCACAAGTGCGGCAGATGCGGTAGATGCGGCAGATGCGGTTTTCTCACCGCATCTGCCGCGAACGCGGGTAAGCCCGAGCCTGACTCGGGGTTAACGCTTCTGGTAGTGAATGTTAACCCCGAGTCAGGCTCGGGAATAACGCTAGGAAGGTTAATGATTCCAGTTGTTTTCTGCTAAATTATCAATTCAGCAATTGTGACTTTTTAAAAAGTCACAAACTTTAGTGCAATATGCATGTTGATTTAAAAAGTTGCAAATTTTAAAAGATGCAACGTTTTCGGCCACAATTGACGGGAAATATTTATTGACTTTGAACCAAATTGATGAACTGCATGTGCCATTTTGATAAAAACATCAACGAATACTTCAAGACAATAAAAGAGAAATTACTTGGAAAAACCTAAAGGATGAATCAGGGCCAAAATCTTGGACACCCAGGAGCCAAATATTTTCTTTTTGCTCTTGCTCTTAGCCTAGGGCTTATCAAGAGCATAGAGCAAGGGTGACAACCCAGACCTCCTCACCTTCAGAATTATCTCTGGGAGCAGGGTCAGCCAGGGACTCCCAGTCTAAGGGTCAGACTCTATATTCTGTTATCCCCGGCTGTAATGTCTGTATATTCTTATATTCTGTGATCCCCGGCTGTAACGTCTGTATATTCTTATATTCTGTGATCCCCAGCTGTAATGTCTTTATACTCTTATATTCTGTGATCCCCGGCTGTAATGTCTGTATACTCTTATATTCTGTGATCCCCGGCTGTAATGTCTGTATACTCTTATATTCTGTGATCCCCAGCTGTAATGTCTTTATACTCTTATATTCTGTGATCCCCGACTGTAATGTCTGTATACTCTTATATTCTGTGATCCCCGGCTGTAATGTCGGTATACTCTTATATTCTGTGATCCCCAGCTGTAATGTCTTTATACTCTTATATTCTGTGATCCCCGGCTGTAATGTCTGTATACTCTTATATTCTGTGATCCCCGGCTGTAATGTCTGTATACTCTTATATTCTGTGATCCCCAGCTGTAATGTCTTTATACTCTTATATTCTGTGATCCCCGACTGTAATGTCTGTATACTCTTATATTCTGTGATCCCCGGCTGTAATGTCGGTATACTCTTATATTCTGTGATCCCTGTCTGTAATGTCTGTATACTCTTATATTCTGTGATCCCCGGCTGTAATGTCTGTATACTCTTATATACTGTGATCCTCGGCTGTAAGGTCTGTATACTGTTATATTCTGCGGTCCCCGGCTATAATGTCTGTATTCTCTTATATTCTGTGATCCCTGGCTGTAATGTCTGTATACTGTTATATTCTGTGATCCCTGGCTGTAATGTCTGTATATTCTTATATTCTGTGATCCCCGGCTGTAATGTCTGTATACTCTTATATTCTGTGATCCCTGGCTGTAATGTCTGTATACTCTTATATTCTGTGATCCCCGGCTGTAATGTCTGTATACCTTTATATTCTGTGATCCCGGCTGTAATGTCCATATACTCTTATATTCTGTGATCCCCGGCTGTTATGTCTGTATACTCTTATATTCTGTGATCCCTGGCTGTAATGTCTGTATACTCTTATATTCTGTGATCCCCGGCTGTAATGTCTGTATACTCTTATATTCTGTGATCCCCGGGTGTAATGTCTGTATACTCTTATATTCTGTGAACCCTGGCTGTAATGTCTGTATATTCTTATATTCTGTGATCCCGGGCTGTAATGTCTGTATACTCTTATATTCTGTGATCCCTGGCTGTAATGTCTGTATACTCTTATATTCTGTGATCCCTGCCTGTAATGTCTGTATACCTTTATATTCTGTGATCCCGGCTGTAATGTCCATATACTCTTATATTCTGTGATCCCCAGCTGTAATGTCTGTATACTCTTATATTCTGTGATCCCCGGCTGTAATGTCTGTATACTCTTATATCCTGTGATCCCCGGATGTAATGTCTGTATACTCTTATATTCTGTGATCCCCGCCTGTAATGTCTGTATACTCTTATATTCTGTGATTCCCAGCTGTAATGTCTGTATACTCTTATATTCTGTGATGCCTGGCTGTAATGTCTGTATACTCTTATATTCTGTGATCCCTGGCTGTAATGTCTGTATATTCTTATATTCTGTGATCCCCGGCTGTAATGTCTGTATACTCTTATATTCTGTGATCCCCAGCTGTAATGTCTGTATACTCTTATATTCTGTGATCCCCGGCTGTAATGTCTGTATACTCTTATATTCTGTGATCCCCCTGTCATTTTGTATCATGTATTTGGTTAATACATTTTTTTTTAATCACAAGTGATAAAACCTTGAAAGTTCTTTAACCTTTTACCTCCTGGAGGTGAGGACAGTGGTCAGAGAGGGTGTTTTTTAGCCCAGGGATTGTGACAAAGGTTGTAGCCGGGGGCTGACACCCAGCGGGGGCTTCTTCTTATGGCCACTTGGACATTCCACAAATAGCTCTGGTGATCCCTCCACAGCGGCAGGTTCAAAGAGCTAATTAACCCCTTAAGCAAAACTATCTGTAGCCGGGAATTAAAGTCCTAGAAATGTTCAATATGGTCACTGAACCAACAAATACAGGAGGCCGATGTACACTGGGCAAAAGGAAAATACATTCCACATGTCTTTAAACAAAATATAAAAGAGAAAAGGTAGATTTACTACTGAGAACAGATATCTACTGGTTTATTATATTGGCTCTGCTACATCTGTATTATTATATATTATGAGAGCCCTATATTATGCATTATTATGAATACACTTGTATGTGTAGACTGTGAGCCCTCGTGGGCAGGGTCCTCTCTCCTCACCTACTGTATCCTCACCCATCCCTTGTAGACTGTGAGCCCTCGTGGGCAGGGGCCCCTCTCTTCACCTACTGTATCCTCACCCATCCCTTGTAGACTGTGAGCCCTCGCAGGCAGGGTCCTCTCTCTTCACCTACTGTATCCTCACCCATCCCTTGTAGACTGTGAGCCCTCGTGGGCAGGGGCCCCTCTCCTCACCTACTGTATCCTCACCCATCCATTGCAAACTGTGAGCCCTCATGGGCAGGGTCCTCTCTCCTCACCTACTGTATCCTCACCCATCCCTTGTAGACTGTGAGCCCTCGTGGGCAGGGTCCTCTCTTCTCACCTACTGTATCCTCACCCATCCCTTGTAGACTGTGAGCCCTCACAGGCAGGGTCCTCTCTCCTCACCTACTGTATCCTCCACCATCCCTTGTAGACTGTGAGCCCTCGTGGGCAGGGTCCTCTCTTCTCACCTACTGTATCCTCACCCATCCCTTGTAGACTGTGAGCCCTCACAGGCAGGGTCCTCTCTCCTCACCTACTGTATCCTCACCCATCCCTTGTAGACTGTGAGCCCTCGTGGGCAGGGTCCTCTCTTCTCACCTACTATATCCTCACCCATCCCTTGTAGACTGTGAGCCCTCACAGGCAGGGTCCTCTCTCCTCACCTACTGTATCCTCACCCATCCCTTGTAGACTGTGAGCCCTCGTGGGCAGGTTCCTCTCTCCTCACCTAGTGTATCCTCACCCATCGCTTGTAGACTGTGAGCCCTCGCTAGCAGGGTCCTCTCTCCTCACCTACTGTATACCCACCCATCCCTTGTAGACTATGAGCCCTCATGAGCAGGTTCTCTCTCCACCTACTGTATCCTCACCCATCCCTTGTAGACTGTGACCCCCCGTGGGCAGGGTCCTCTCACCTCACCTACTGTATTCTCACCCATCCCTTGTAGACTGTGAGCCCTCGTGGGCAGGGTCCTCTCTCCTCACCTACTGTATCCTCACCCATCCCTGGTATACTGTAAGCCCTCATGTGCAGGGTCCTCTCTCCTTACCTACTGTATCCTCACCCATCCCTTGTAGACTGTGAGCCCTCATGGGCAGGGTCCTCTCTCCTCACCTACTGTATCCTCACCCATCCCTTGTAGACTGTGAGCCCTCATGGGCAGGGTTCTCTCTCCTCACCTACTGTATCCTCACCCATCCCTTGTATACTGTAAGCCCTCGTGGGCAGGATCCTCTCACCTCACCTACTGTATCCTCACCCATCCCTTGTAGACTGTGAGCCCTCGCAGGCAGGGTCCTCTCTCTTCACCTACTGTAACCTCACCCATCCCTTGTAGACTGTGAGCCCTCGCAGGCAGGGTCCTCTCTCCTCACCTACTGTATCCTCACCCATCCATTGCAAACTGTGAGCCCTCATGGGCAGGGTCCTCTCTCCTCACCTACTGTATCCTCACCCATCGCTTGTAGACTGTGAGCCCTCGTGGGCAGGGTCCTCTCTCCTCACCTACTGTATCCTCACCCATCCCTTATAGACTGTGAGCCCTCGTGGGCAGGGTCCTCTCTCCTCACCTACTGTATTCTCATCCATCCCTGTAGACTGTGAGCCCTCGTGGGCAGGGTCTTGTATTATTCATGAACATTGTACCTGGCTATGTACGGTCCCTTTTTTCACATGTAACGTGCCATGGAATAAATGGCGCTATATTAAATCATAACAATAACACAATACAGAGCAGAAATTTACAGAAAACACACGAGTCTCTTCTTACTGCAGAGGACACTATATGGGTCACATTAATGACACATCCATGCCTCCTATCATAGATGTATTTTTAATATTCTTTCCGCTGTGCTTTTTCTCTGCATCCAATAATTGGCTTTCATTCATCAGGACCAGATGTGATATAACAAACCGCACTTTTACCAGCACTTTTTTTCATACTTTCGATGCAGTTTTTTTGTGATACTCCTATTTTTTTTTTTAGTGCAACTTCTGCTACTTGTGGCCTTTTATACGTTTTTCCATAGGTTTCACTAAAGAAAAATTTGCATGAAAAAATGTATATAAAAAACTAGAAAAACTGTAAAAATCCAAGGAAATCCTGCTGCTCTTAACCAGCCCTAACAGGCAGCGTTGGCCTCTGTGCACACGTTGACTATTTGGTTGCAGAAGCGGTTTAGACGCATGTTTGTTGCATCTTTTCATGCTTCTGGGGTGGAAAAACGCTGCAAAAATTGACATGCTGCAGGTTTGTTTCTGCACCCAATCTGCAAGGGAAAAAAAAGCAACATGTGGACAAACGTCTGGATTCTCAGTGACTTTGCTGGAATATGTAGGTGTCAAAAATGCACTAAAAATGCACATAAAAATGCAATAAAAGCTGTGTGTGCACAAGGCCTTAAGAGAACCCAATCCAGATAGACATGATAAAATAGAAGAAAAACAATAGTAAAAGGTAACATACAGACCACCCTGCAAACATACAAGATGACACAGAATGGCACCATTTTCATAGTACACCTTTATGTAAAGTACCTGTAAGGTTCCAGTATGCGCCCACTGTGCTTACTTTTTGTGCTGCGTTTGCAGCTGTCTAGAAACAAAAGCAGCACAAATAAGGGGACACACACAGAGAAAGACCAACATACACAGACAGACACACAGACACTTTCTCACCCTCTCCGGTGATCCCTGGTGATTCTTCCTCCGTGCAGCAGCAGGAGCTGTGTTTATCGATCTTCCAGATCCTGCACACCATGTGACAGGCTGAGTCACATGACAAATCACATGGTGCAAAGGTCCTGGAAGATCGATAAACACAGCTTCTGCTGCTGCACAGAGGAAGAATCTCCGGGGGTGAAGGGCGAGTATCTGGTGCTTTTTTGGGAGGTTGGAATAGAGTCTATGGGCAAAACGCAGCCCAAAAAAAGCCCAAGTTGATTGCAGGGGTATTAAAATAACGCAGGCAACAAAAACACAGCCCCCACAAATGCACATGAGGGCACAGCTAATGGAAAATCACATTGACTGTAATGTAAATGCAGCACAAATACACAGTGGGCACAGAGCCTTAGTGAGTATTTTATAGTAGTTGGTTAGCTTGATGTGTACATAGGTGGGTTCATTTGATTTGTGCCAGAATAGGCTACAAATGTCATAGGTGTGGTATGGTGCACTCCTGAGGAAGGAGTTGGGACAGCTCCGAAACGCGAAGAGATAAGAAATAAAACACCGCTCTATAGATCTTTTGTGGCCCTTATTCCTATACAACAGCGCGGATCGTGACACACCGCCCTTCTGAACTTTGCTACCCCCACTGTCTTGCACGTGGATCCAGCGGCAGCTGTGCAAAGTGTCTATACTGGTTGTGGGGCGCACAACCAAGCCAGGTGCAGTGAACATCACCACTGTTATAACTTCATTTTTGAGATAAGACCCTATTGCTCCTTTGTTTGCCCAAACAGGAGAATAAGCAACAAATCACTCTGCACCTGGTATGAGGCTAAGGCTGTGTGCACATGATCCGGAGGCACTGTGTGTTGGACGCAGCGCCTCCGGACCTGCAGGAACCCGCGCACACAGGGAGACCTCAGCCACCCTGCTCTGCAGCATTAGATTAACATGACGCTGCGGAGATGCGGGAGCGCGGGAAAGAACGCTGCAGAGGGGAGAAGCACAGTGAGGATGGGATATCTAGAGATGCATCTACTGTGCTGGTACTGTACAACGCAGCGTTTTGGACACAGCAGGAATATAGTGCGATTCCTGATCGTGTGTACGCAGCCAAAGCCTTTCCCAGACTGAAGGAACACAATGAATATGGCTAGGAAAGACATCCATTGTAATGAGAGGATAGCCACTAGGTAAAGACCAAGAACATGAAATACAACACAATAGGAAACATAACTTCTGCTAACCCATACCATCATTGTGTTTCTGTATCAATAATAATTATCGGAATCTTAATTAATCAAAAACAAAAGTCTGCGGTCGTCTAAAGTCGAGAAACCTCATTGGGAATCGTCACAATACCCCTGCCAGGAATATTACTGATAGAGACTCAATGGTGAGGACGGTACATGGTCAATGTGATTCTGCACTGAAATCAGAGGAATTAGTATGAAGTCAGTATCTCCACCTGGATTATCAGAGTCCCATAGAGAGGAGCCGGTTACTGTATATAGTGCGGCTCATCTCTCTATTCAGTACCTTGGACAGATCAGGTGATGGAGCGCAGCCAGGTACAGTCATGTATCAAGAAACACAGAAATTGTGATAAAAACATGAAATAGAATGCAAAACTAACAAATGTTCACACTGATAGAGGGAGCTCGTCTGGTGACATCTGTGATCTATAACGGCATAGTATAAAGGCAGCTCATATACAGGGGCATCGCAATGAATTAGAAGATCATCAGAAAGTGACTTTATTTCAGTAATTCAATACATAAAGTGACACACATCTATTATATAGGGTCATTACACACAGAGATATCAATTTCATGTGTTTATTTATGTTAATGTTGATGATTATGGCTTACACCCAATGAAAACCCCAAGGTCAGAAATCTCAGAAAATTAAACTAGGGAGGATGAAGGGTTAAAAACCACGCTGCCGTATTCCACAAGACATCAAAGGGTGAATATAATATTGATTTATTAGTCAACGCGTTTCAGGGCTCTCAGAAACATGGTAATATGATATTGATTTTTGATGATTTTCTAATTCATTGAGATGCTCTAGTATCTAGACTTGGAGAAGACCCTGGTGGACCTATCTAGGCTAATGCAAGATCAATCTTCCTGCAGAGCATTCATCCATCAAGTCGCCATAACATGTGATTGAGCTGAAGGCCAATAAATATTAATAATAATTATTCAGGTCATTCATACATTGCAATTTCTAAAGAACCTAATCAGTTGTAAATACTTTTATTATAACAGCAAAGTGCAATATCCACATAGCAGTGAATATTCATTTTCTTTTATAGCACACATAGTCATCCTGCAGCAGCTGGGGCTATCATATATCTGCTAATAAATAAAAAGAATATTCACTGCTCCCCACACCAATAATCCCGGGGGTAGGGAGAGGAATGAATATTCATTTTGGATTAGCCGACAGCTGGTGTCAGCCTGACTGGGGTCACACGGCAGAGACGTCATGTGCTGCCCTGCTTACATGCTGAAGTCAGTTGCCGACATCAGAAGAGGAGGCTGCAGATCGGGGGAGAGGATAGAAAATGAGGACAATCATTTATTTTTTGATATGTGTGTGACATAATGGAAGGCAAATACACCAGGATGAGCCCACGATGGAGAACATATATACCAGGATGGGAACATATATATCAGAATGAGGGACATACAGTGCCTACAAGTAGTATTCAACCCCCTGCAGATTTAGCTGGTTGACACATGCGGAATTGACTTGGCATTGTGACATTTGGACTGTAGATCAGCCTGGAAGTGGGAAATGCTCTGCAGCCACAAAAATTTTTTTTTTTTTTTTTTTAAAGCGTTAAAAGTTAATTCAGAGGGTCATTTATTATTCAACCCCTCAAACCACCAGCATTCTGTTTGGTCCCCCTAAAGTATTAAGAAGTAGTTCAGGCACAAATAACAATGAGCTTCACATGTGTGGATTAATTATCTCTTGCCAGCCTTTTCTGACTATTTAAGACCCTCCCCAAACTTGTGAACAGCACTCATACATGGTCAACATGGGAAAGACAAAGGAGCATTCCAAGGCCATCAGAGACAAGATCGTGGAGGGTCACAAGGCTGGCAAGGGGTACAAAACCCTTTCCAAGGAGTTGGGCCTACCTGTCTCCACTGTTGGGAGCATCATCCGGAAGTGGAAGGCTTATGGAACTACTGTTCGCCTTCCACGGCCTGGACAGCCTTTGAACGTTTCCTCCCGTGCCGAGGCCAGGCTTGTCCGAAGAGTCAAGGCTAACCCAAGGACAACAAGGAAGGAGCTCCGGGAAGATCTCATGGCAGTGGGGACATTGGTTTCAGTCAATACCATAAGTAACATACTCCGCCGCAATGGTCTCCGTTCCAGACGAGCCCGTAAGGTTCCTTTACTTTCAAAGCGTCATGTCAAGGCTCGTCTACAGTTTGCTCATGATCACTTGGAGGACTCTGAGACAGACTGGTTCAAGGTTCTATGGTCTGATGAGACCATGATCGAGATCTTTGGTGCCAACCACACACGTGACGTTTGGAGACTGAATGGCACTGCATACGACCCCAAGAATACCATCCCTACAGTCAAGCATGGTGGTGGCAGCATCATGCTGTGGGGCTGTTTCTCAGCCAAGGGGCCTGGCCATCTGGTCCACATCCATGGGAAGATGGATAGCACGGCCTACCTGGAGATTTTGGCCAAGAACCTCCGCTCCTCCATCAAGGATCTTAAGATGGGTCATAATTTCATCTTCCAACAAGACAACGACCCAAAGCACACAGCCAAGAAAACCAAGGCCTGGTTCAAGAGGGAAAAAATCAAGGTGTTGGAGTGGCGTAGTCAGTCTCCTGACCTTAACCCAATTGAAAACTTGTGGAAGGAGCTCAAGATTAAAGTCCACATGAGACACCCAAAGAACCTAGATAACTTGGAGAAGATCTGCATGGAGGAGTGGGCCAAGATAACTCCAGAGACCTGTGCCGGCCTGATCAGGTCTTATAAAAGACGATTATTAGCTGTAATTGCAAACAAGGGTTATTCCACAAAATATTAAACCTAGGGGTTGAATAATAATTGACCCACACTTTTATGTTTAAAATTTATTAAAATTCAACTGAGCAACATAACTTTTTGGTTTGTAAGATTTATGCTTCTGTTAATAAATCCTACTCTCGTTTGCAGTTTGAAGGCTCTAACTTATTGGCATCTTATCAAACCACCTAAATCTGCAGGGGGTTGAATACTACTTGTAGGCACTGTATATACCAGGATGGGGATCATATATTCCATGATGAGGGGCAAATATACCAGGATGGGGGATATATGTACCAGGAAGGGGATCATATATTCCAGGTTGAGGGTATATGAACCAAGATGGGGATCACATATACCAGGATAGAAATCATGTATACCAGGATGGGGGACATATATTCCATGATGAGGGGCAAATATACCAGGATGGGGGATATATATACCAAGATGGGGGATATATGTACCAGGAAGGGGATCATAGGTTGGGGGTATATGAATCAAGATGGGGATCACATATACCAGGATAGAGATCATGTATACCAGGATGGGGGACATATATACCTGGAAGGGGCCCATAGTGGGGGAATTTATTACAGAATTAGGGAACATTACCTCCATAACATTGTCAGCAGCAGATCTCCCCTTTCATGATATATGGAAAGGTGCCAGCCAATCAGACGTCAGCAGCTGCTGGCATCTAATTGGCTGGCGGCTTCCCATACATGTATGGCAGCTGAGAGAGCTCAGTGCGGCACCGGAATATGTCTTATTTTCGGGGATGTCTTATATTTCGCAGTTCCGCAAACCCCCTGACTATGTGTTATTATCGGGGAAACACAATAAGCAATGCATAATAAATATTAACAAATAAATAATAATGAATAAGTAACAATATAAGCCGAACAGGCCTGCAACTCTATGAAAAGCTAAAAAAATAACCCGACCCATCTCATAGTACAATGTCCCTGCAGCTCCTGCCTGACCACACACAGGAGCGGTTCTGTATCAATGACAGGGTGACGTGGTGGATGATGGGACACTGCAGGGCCTCAGTCTAGGACTTACTTTTCGTAGTCGGTCCTGCAGTATAACCTCTTGTCTCTGTAGAAGCAGCTGCTCTCCAGCGGTTCCTTGCAGGCACAGCACTGAGCACACTGCTCATGCCACAGGCTGTCACTGATCCGCAGGAGAAAGCGGTCACAGATGACGCGGTCACAGCCCTCGCAAACCCACTTCTGATCCAGGGCTTGTCCTGTAATACAATAACAATGTCACTAATACATAGAACATAAGCATGATTTATTGTGATGATGATAAAATGTCCTGGAGACAGTAGATGACGGGCAGCCGCTGGGGGGTCATACAGTATTATTGGTACATTAATAACTTTTAATGTTCTGTGAGTAGATAAAGGAATTGTGTATCTACAGGGGCATCTCAATGAATTAGAAGATCATCAAAAAGTTACTTTATTTCAGTAATTCAATACATAAAGTGACACACATCTATTATATAGAGTCATTACACACAGAGGGATCTATTTCATGTGTTTATTTCTGTTAATGTTGATGATTAATGAAAACCCAAAGGTCATTATCTCAGAAAATTAAAGTAGGGAAGATGAAGGGTCTGAGAGATAAAATATGACCGAAATAGATATCAGAGGCTTCATCTTGTGTGGTTGTGAGAGTCACAACCACTATAAAAGCAGATCACAGCTGCTGCAGTCCCCAGCGTGGTGAATATCACTGCGCTGCCGTATTCCACCAGACATCAAAGGGTGAATATAATATTGGTTTATTACTCAACACGTTCCAGGGCTCCCTGGCCTCTTCCTCAGGACAAATCAATATCATATTGTGTTGACTAATAAATCAATATTATATTCAACCTTTGAGATCTCATGGAATATGGCAGCATGGTGTTTAACCCTTCATCCTCCCTACTCTATCTGCACCACACTGGGGACTGCAGCAGCCGTGATCTGCTTTTATAGTGGTTGTGACTCTCACAACCACACAAGGTGAAGCCTCTGATATCTATTTAGGTCATATTTTATCTCTCAGACCCTTCATCCTCCCTACTTTAATTTTCTGATATAATGACCTTCGGGTTTTCACTGGTTGTAAGCCATAATCATCAACATTAACAGAAATAAACACATGAAATAGATCCCTCTGTGTGTAATTATTGGTATTTTAATAAGTCATAAACAGCAGATGAGTAAATGTTCTGTGAATAGAGGAATATAAAGCTACATCTCAGCTGTACATAGGGTTGATAACCCATCTCCTCAAGAAAGATTGCAGCTCCCCTCACCCTCACCGGGGCTGCCGCAAACCCCCTCAAACCCCCACCGACCTACTGTCTCCTCCCCACTATCCTGTAGACTGTAAGCCCATTGGGGCAGGGTCTTCCCCCCTCCACTAGTCTGTCATTGTTAGGCTGAGTTCACATTTTGAGTAATCCTCCGTCAGAACGGATCCTGCGGGGATCTGTTAAAAAAAAAAGTGTTTTGTAGGATCCATTTTTTTATAACATTGGAGTCTATGGAGAACAGGATTGGTTACCTGATCAATATTTATCTTCCATTTGTAACAGATCATGGAAACAAACAAATGGATCTTTACAAATGAGAGAAAAACAGAGGCTAAATAGTGATCAGTTACCGGATCCGTTCTCCATAGACTCCAATGTTATAAAAACAGATCCTGCAGAAATCATTTATCAAAAGACAAAGAAGTTGTGTTTGTAAAGCTTTTTTTTCAAAGGATCTCTGCAAGATCTGATCTAACAGGTGATCACTGGACACGTGATCTCGCACTGTGCGGTTTTGATCTGTTATGTTTGATCTGTTTGCAGTGATCTCATCATTTATATGGAATCCCAGCAAAGTCAATGGGTTTTCCACTTTTGCTGTTCAGTCTGGGCTTTCATGATCTGGTGCGTTTTGTCCCTCGAAAAGTGATCTGTTAATAGAAGAGCTGTCAGTTATGGCTGCGTTTTCCTGATCCGCTTTTTCCATTGAAACCATTGCCTATGGGCTAAAAAAATGCACCAGAAAAACCGCAGCCAAAATGGATCCAAAGCGGAGGATCCATTTCTGATGCTTTTTTTAAAACGCTGATCCAGATTTCCAGCTGAAAAGAAAGAAAAACGCACCAGAAAAAATGGATCAAAAATGCATAGTGTGAACATAGCCTGAGGCCACGATCACATGGGCAGTTTTTGGGCAGTTTTTCACATCATTTTTGTTGCAAGTCCAAACCAGGAGTGATTTATTGCAACATATATATATATATAGTTTATTGTAAATATATATATATATAGTAGTATGTACAGAGTATATATATATATTGTTTATTGTAATATATATATAGTAGTATATACAGTGTATATATATATAAATATATATATATATATATATATATATATATATATATATATATATATTTGTATTTTGTATGTGACCCCTTGACATCTAGAGAAAGCATCATGGTAACAACAAGGCTCCAAAAATAACAACATTAATAATAATAATAATAATAATAATAATAATAATAATATGCTGGAACATATTAACTGTTTAGTTATTATCAGTTTTCATCTGATGTAAATAATAGAATAATGTCACAAAAAAAAAATAACCTGACAAACAATACACAATATACAATCCTCTAGGGCTAAACAATGTACAATGAATACTCTATAGATAAACAATATACAATCAATTCTCTATGGATAAACTATATACAATACTCTAGGGCTAAACTATAAACTATATACATTCAATACTCAGGGGCTAAAGAATATTTAATAAAGGCTAAAGAATATACAATGAATACTCTATAGATAAACAATATACATTCAATACTCTAGGAATAAACTATATATATGCAATACTCAATGCCTAAACAATATTTAATACTCCAGGGATAAACAATATAAACTCAATACTGTGGGGTTAAATAACATACAATTCACAGTTCTATTATATTCTGGAGCCAGTGATTATCTATTTCCTAATATTTTATCTTGACTTTAATTCTCCTTTAATAACTTCACCAAAGGTTCAATAAGTGACTACTCCAGAATGAGCACATATAGTCTATAGGGGAATCCTAACAGAAGATACACTCATGACCATGAAATATTACTTAAAACAAAAAAAAATAAAACTGCAAAAACAACAGCATAGATCCCACAATATACTGATATGATAGAAACATGGCTATATCACATAATCCAATAAGAAAAGTACACAGCAAGTCATACACATAAATGATCATAAAACACAGGGCTTATATCATGATGGCAGTTTAGAGATGATGTCCTGGGGGTGAGTTATTCTTGATTTACTCTTTTCTAGAAGGAGGTGCAGAAAAGAAGGGACTTGATATATATATAGGTGTGTATGTATGTTTACATTTATGGGAATCATTATTATTACTAAATGTTCAGGAATCTCGATAATCTATAATAAGTAGTAATGTGAGTGTGAGCACAGGAGCGTCTCCTCATTGTGACTCCTCTGGCGCTGTTCACACCTGTGCGGTTACTGCACATTCAGGCGTATACAGGCCCCTGTGTCAGCAGACAGGGGCAAGCAGGGGCTTCACCTCATAGGACCCGCTGGTCTGATCTGAGGACGCCTGTCACAAGACATAGTCCACCTCCAGCCTTCTGCAGACTCGGTGCGATCCCTGTGCGATCCCTGTGCGATCCCTCTCCTGAGTGATCTATTCCCTTCTCCTCTTATAACCTCAGTGCAGGGGAGATGATCACACAGCAGAGAACATCTCTACACAGAGGAGGGATGATTGAAGGATGAAGAAATACACAAATAGAGGATAGAAATCGTTTCATTAATATTATCCGATATCTATGTGTCTATTTTAAACCTATTAGCTATCTGTCTGCCTAAAATCATATCTGTATATATATATATAATTATCGGTCTAAAAATATATTGAATCATCTATTTAATTATGTATCTATCCATCCTTCTATCTCTCACTCTATGTATCTATTTAATTATCTATACATTTATCTATTTATCTAAAATCTGTCTGTATAAATATTTATCTAATTATGTGTCTAAAATCTACTTATTTATCTATCCATCCTTGTATGTAATACCAAAGAAAGGGACTGCAGCACTCCTTATTTTCTTAATAATCCGCCTTTATTGGGTCATCAGGCGACGTTTCGGGATCAGCCTCCCTTCCTCCATCCTTGTATCTATCTGATTATTTATCCATCCTTCTATCTATCTATGTATCTATAAAAAAAGTAATTATTTATCTATCTAATTATCTATCTTCAGTATATTATGTACGTACATATACACACATAAATGGAATATGTGCACATCCATATA
>JARQOC010000007.1:127331587-127364152 GCA_033576535.1 Allobates femoralis
TATAAAACATTACACCCAGGGATCACAGAATTAAAGTTACAGACATTACACCGGGGGGGGATCACGAATAAAAGAAATACAGACAAATTACAGCCGGGGATCACAGAATATAACAGTATACAACATTACAGCCAGGGATCACGAAATAGAGAATACAACATTATCCCGGGGACCGCGAATATAACATTACAGACCTTACAGCCGGGATCACAGTATATAAATATACAACATTACGGGCCGGGGATCACAGAATAAAAAGGTATAAGACATTACAACGGACCAGAATATAAAGATACCGACATTACACCCGGGGGATCACAGAAATAAAGTATACAGACATTACAGCGGGGATCACAGAATATAAGGTATAAAGACATTAACGGGGGATCACAGAATATAAGGTATACAGACATTACAGCCGGGGATCACAGAATATAAAGTATACAGACATTACAGCCGGGGATCAAGAATATAAGAGTATAAAGAATTACAGCGGGGTCACAGAATATAAGAGTATACCGACATTACAGCCGGGGGGGATCACAGAATTAAGTATACAGACATTACGTCGGGGATCACAGAAAATAAGAGTATAAAGACTTTACAGGGGGGATCACAGATATAAAGTATACAGACATTACAGCCGGGGGATCACAAAATTTTAAAGAGTTACAACATTACACCCGGGGGGGATCACAGAATAAAGGATAAAGACATTACAGCGGGGGATCACAGAAATAAAGAATATACAGACTTTACACCCCGGGGGATCACAGAATATAAAATATACAGACATTACAGGGGGGGGGATAACAAAATAGGTCTGACCCTTAACTGGGGCCCCCCCCTGGTGACCCGCCCCCAGAGATAATTTGAAGGTGAGGAGGTCGGGTTGTCCCCTTTGCTCTATGCCTTATAACCCTGGGCAAAGCAAGAGCAAAAGAAAATTTTTGGGCCCCTGGGTGTCCCCAAATTTTGGCCCTATTCATCCTTTAGGTTTTTTCCAAGTAATTTCCTTTTATTGTCTTGGGAAGTTTCGTTGATGTTTTTATCAAAATGGCACATGCAGTTCATCAATTTGGTTCAAAGTCAATAAATATTTCCCGTCAATTGTGGCCGAAAACGTTGCATCTTTTAAATTTGCAACTTTTTAAATCAACATGCATATTGCACTAAAGTTTGTGACTTTTTAAAAAGTCACAATTGCTGAATTGATATTTAGCAGAAAACAACTGGAATCATTAACCTTCCTAGCGTTATTCCCGAGCCTGACCCCCGGGTTAAACATTCACTACCAGAAGCGTTAACCCCGAGTCAGGCTCGGGCTTACCCGCGTTCGCGGCAGATGCGGGGGAGAAAACCGCATCTGCCGCATCTACCGCATCTGCCGCACTTGTGCCGCATTTGCGCGCGGTTGCGGTAATCTGCATAGGAACCAACCACCTCTGAGGGACCCTCATACATTTGTTAATATGTGCCCCTGCAGCCTAGTAAACCATTAGCAGCCCTGTTGTTGTGTGCAAAGTGGCTGCAGTAGAAGTGCGATAATGATGTTATATACTTACATGCCTGCGTACTTGAGGCCGTCTCCCTGTGGTGCGGGGACTTGTTGTGCTGTGGTCATCATGTCTGCTCGCCCCCTCCCTTATGCACGCCCCTCTCAGCCTGCTATAGTGCTGTGAGGCTGATTGCGTCATAAAGGGGGGCGGGGCTAAATCGCGGCATCACGGTAAGCCCCCCCCCTTTATGACGCAATCAGCCTCACACACTATAGCAGGCTGAGAGGGGCGTGCATAAGGGAGGGGGCGAGCAGACATGATGACCACAGCACAACAAGTCCCAGCACACACAGGGAGACGGCCTCAAGTACGCAGGCATGTAAGTATATAACATCTTTTATCGCACTTCTACTGCAGCCACTTTGCACACAACAACAGTGCTGCTAATGGTTTACTAGGCTGCAGGGGCACATATTAACAATGTATGAGGGTCATCAGAGGTGGTTGGTTCCTATGCAGATTACCGCAACCCGCCGCAAGTGCGGCACAAGTGCGGCACAAGTGGGGCAGATGCGGTAGATGCGGTTTTTTAACCGCATCTACCGCGAACGGGGGTAGCCCGCTTTTAGCAACAAATTCCAGAACTAAACAGACCGCCGGGAGGCTAGGGGTGTAACCGACATTTTACATTTTTATTTAATATTAATGTAGAGCAAGTGATTATAATAAACTTTCAAATATACTTCATAAGAGAAATTTTGTTTGAAAACCATTCAAAAACCCTTTCCACAAGGTGTCCCCACTGCACTGTGTTGAAGCAGACATATGTTCATTATCAGTCAGATCTGTCTTCACCAACTGAATACTGGGCATGTAAACATATAAGGGAAAGTGGGCGTGCCTATATTCCTGACTGCAGCTCATGAGGAAACAATGTATCAGATTAGCTCAGGCTACAGCACAGTTGCTGAGCAATGTCAGAATATTTTATCAGTGTAAATTCTTTTTTTTCTTGGCACAACCCTTCTGATCTGCCATCTGGCTCCACCCAGCTCAGTCAAGATCTCTGTTAACCCCTTCTCTCCCTGTCACCTTGCACCGCTCCCTATCAGCTGATGGCCTCGCCTACACACCCATAAAATGCAGTTTTTAATAGAGCACTGACAAATATAAAAAAAAATTGTCATATGGCACAAAGAAAGCATTATCTTAGCTGCTCTGTGACCCATCATTAGCAACCAGTGCAGTGTTGTATTTTTTTTTCAATAAAATGACATTTACACTTTAGGCTCCTATCAAATAAACTTCAAAAAAGGCACAAATAGAATAATGAATTGGGTGCAACCTTACAAAACTAGACAAACGGGGCGTAACGTCATCGATGAATCGGTGTCTCCAGCTTAATCTTTTTCCTAAATATTTTAAGTAACAATTTTGTCTGATTTATGCCAGTTTTATTTAATTAATTTTATTTCAAGTTAATTTAGTTTTAATTTCTGGCGGTTGAGGAAAGACAACTGATCCTTGTCTCCTTCGAATAGTTTATTTTTCCCCAAAAAATAAGTTCACATCGAAACAAATATTATAAAAAATATGTATTATAAAAATTATAATCAATATTCCATGTTTCAGATAATATAATTGGGATTTTGAAATAAAGTAGCAGTAAAATTAGGAAATTTTTTTTTTTTCAGAAAATGCCCTTTTAACATAAAGTAAAGTTGACGGACAAAAAAAAATGAGAATGTTTTTTGGGAATGTTTCGGAGTATTTCTTTGAGTTTTCTTCCTTAGCCCCGGGCAGTCAGTGTCTTCCTACTGTGAGTCTCACAATACCCCTCTGCCCGACCTTTCTCTCCTCCTACGTCTGGTGACTAATGGGACTCGGGGGAGACCGGTCTCCGCGTGACGGCGCAACAAATCCTATATTGTAAAAACGATCAGTAAATAGCGAGGCAAAGGATAGGTCTTCCCACATAGAAGATACAGCACCCATTAGTATTCATCTCCTGGGGTCCAGGTAGAAGACCAGAATACGTTTTATGAAGCAATCACATTGTTATAGACATTCAAACTAATATTCTGAATATATTATACAAATGTCTAAATAACTTTAATCCCATAAAATATAACTAGATGGAGGCCTGATTCTGAAAACATCGGGTAGTCTAGAATAGTAGTTGTCGCCCGTTGGTCAGCCCGACCAATCAGAATAGCGCCCGCCCTTGCGCCAAATTTAAAATACAATTGCTCAGTTTTATTTCAAATATGGAGCCATGGAACGCGACCTATTCTGATTGGTCGGCGCTGATCACGGCGACCAATCAGAGAAGCGGCATTCAAACCGCGCGCCGCGTCTCTGAATTGGTTGCCGCTTCAGCGCCCCAGCAATCAGAATAGCGGCGCTCACCTGCGCCATATTTGAAATTCAATGTGTGCCATGGCGAGCGCCGCTATTCGGATTGGTCCCGGCGCTGACCGTGGCGACCAATCAGAGAAGCGGCATTCAAACCGCTGATGCCGGTCATCTCCCGGCTGGCGAGCCGCAAACCTCTGTGCCACAGGTAGCCGCGGCTGAGCTCCGGTCAGCGGCTCACCAGCCGAAGATGACCGACTGACGCCAGTCATCTCCCGACTGGCTCACGCGCGGCTGTGGCCACCATTGGCCGGCCCCTTTTATCCCGGCAACAGTGGCGCTCACGCGCCGCTGTCGCCGGGCTTCAGAGAGAGCGGCGCCTTTGGCGGACACCAGTGAGGGGCCTCTGTCTAGCGCACGATTTCTGTTAGAGGAACCCATGACTGCTGTTTTTAGGCACAAGGTTAGAGGAGGCTGGGTTTTTATAAAACTGTAAAATCACCTAATTGGAACAAGCATACATATAACAGCCCAATTAAGGTTTCCTAGAACCTAAGTCAAAGTTATTTGAGCACATAAATCTCAAAGGGGTTTACCGTCACACCTACGATGTCGGGGGAGATATTTTAGGCGACTTTGGGGCGTGGCCTATCGCCGCCTCCGCCAATGGTCGCCCAATGTGACTGGGCGAGGGCAACGCATTTGAGTGGTCACCTGGTTCAGAGCAGTGCCCTGAAACCAGGCAGCCGATTTTGGGGCGATGTGTACACATCGTCCCATGTAAACGTCCGACGGCGACGTGACAGGCGATGGCATTGTACTGCATCGCCGCTGGAATTTTGAGACACCCCGGCGGCGATGCCGCCTGTCAGATCAGCAGTGCGTCGCCGGAGGTGTCGCCCCATGTAAATGGGGGTTGCGACGCTGGCGGGGCGCCAAAAACGTGCGCGCTCCCGCCTGTCGCCTCCGACATCTCCAACGTCGTCGCCAGGTGTAACGTGGCCCTAAGGGTGCCCAAACTTTTGCATCAGGTCATTTTCCTTTTTGTAATTTTTAAAATTTGAAAGATGAAAATCTTTTTTTTGCCGAAAATACTAAGGAAATGTGTCATCTTTAACTTCATGCCTTTTCGAGATCGTTTCATCTTCATGTTGCTTAACTGTTCACAATAACTGTAATTTTAACCAGGGGTGCCCAAACGTTTGCATGCTGCTGTACTGACAATGTATTAAACTATGTATTAAATAATGACCGGCATCACCTGCGTGTAAAGGTGCTGTACTGACAATGTATTAAACTATGTATTAAATAATGACCGGCATCACCTGCGTGTAAAGGTGCTGTACTGACAATGTATTAAACTATGTATTAAATAATGACCGGCATCACCTGCGTGTAAAGGTGCTGTACTGACAATGTATTAAACTATGTATTAAATAATGACCGGCATCACCTGCGTGTAAAGGTGCTGTACTGACAATGTATTAAACTATGTATTAAAATAATGACCGCGCATCAGCTCTGCGTGTAAAGGTGGCTGTACTTGACAATAGCATAAAATACATACATTTATAAATGTTTGAGGGCTTCATATACTTGGTTTGTAATTCCATGGAAAGAAGGTCAATGCTATTCCATTATCACATGTCAGCTGAGCGAATGTTGGATAATGTTCATACCAGTCGGAGCTGCTCACCAGCCTGGCACATGTAACCTTCTGCACAGGCTGTTCCTGATGTCTATCTGAGACCTGCCCCCCCTTCCCTGCTTTCAGCAGCATGTAATATGTCAGCGCTACTCTAAGATGTTACTGGCAAACGCTTCATCAGTTCAGACACAAAATTTAACCTCTTGGAACATGTGTAACCTGGATGTAAATATATCAAGATGGCGTTAAAGGGCTTATTCCGGATTTTTATTAAAAAATAAATAAATGTGTCCAAGCACTAGCAGACAGATAGCCGCCACCTACCTGCCTATTGTGCCCGCCAACCATTCACCCCTGGCACATACCGGGCCCACAGATCGCTCCTGCCAGGGACAGCGTGGCGGGGTAAACGGAGTTGAAGTGGCTTTTCCGCTCTGCTCTGTGGAAGGGGTGAGACAGACGACCTCCTGCTGATTATAGAAGGAAAAGTTATTAGCGGTCTCCTTTGTTCCAGCTTCCGGAGACCGCTAATAACTTTTCCTTCTATGTACACACCTCCCCTACTGGGAGAGCAGTAGAAGCTGCTCACAACCTAATTCACCGCATCAAACTGAAGGGCCTGCGGTGACATGATCATCTCTCCACCTCCCGCTGATGAGGTGACCGGACCCCGGGACCTGGAACCAGGAAACCCTGGGTACCTGGAGAGCAGCATTCCCTGCCCGAGGCCGATCCTCCTCACCTCCAGGCAATCACCAGAGTTGTGCAGGGGTGCACAACCCCTAGAGGTGAGTGAGCAATCAGCACCCAAATTAGTCACCCACTAGACCACCAGCTTCAACCTATGGGTGCCTCCTGTGTTTTTCTCATTTCAGACCTCCTGCTGATTGACCCGCCGACCCCCTTTCTACCTGATTGGGGGGAAAAGGGTGTCAATCAGTCTGATGTCGATCTGATGCCCATCGACAGAGGGTAGAGCACCAAAATCACTAACAGCAATTGAACGCTAGCGACCAGCATCGGGGACAACTTGGGGGTAGTTTTCAGTACTGATGGGGAACTCTCCGATGTTCGGGTTAGGCGGATCTGCCCGGTTCGGGACGAACGCGATTCGAATTGAGTCCAAACCTCGAACTGGACTTTAAAGTTTATAGCGGAACAGCCAATCACAGACGCTGTCACAGAGAATGGGCCTCTGTGATTGGCTGTTGGAGTACTCTGGAATCATCCATACATTCTAGATGCTACTTTGCAGTCCAGGTTCGCCCATCCCCAGTTTTCAGTCCTTTGTATGTGTTACATATGAAGGATTTAATATAATTTTCTACAGACTTCTTTTGTGGAATTGACTTATTTTAGGATTAATAGTAGATTATTTTTGTGGACAGTCACATCACTAATGTTATATAGTATTTTGAGGGTTAATATCTGGCTGGTGGACTTTGGCGCTCCGGTGTGATATCTCTCACATGGACTCCTCTGGGATGATGTGATCATTGAGTCACTTCAACAATTAGCTGCAGGCGTGTGGAAGTGTTTGTCTGCCGTCCCGACATATCTTCTCCTATGTAGTTGCAGGTCCCAGCAGTTTCTGCAAGACATTGCAGGGCTATGCTGATTACACAGCGCGGCCACGGTGCGAACACTGACACAACACTGACACAGCACAAACGTGGACCGCTTATCACCACCCAGAAGGAGAGCAGTGAGCTTACACTTCCCCTCTCCTTATACAGTATAGCACTGGGGGCATAAACTTATTTCTATTAAATTCCTTTGGTTTGCAAATGCAAACATTAATTTTTTCACTTTGGGAAGTTACCATGACCAATATTTGATTAAACACCCCGGGTTTCCCTTTTCAGCAATCATTTTTCAATATAGAGAAAAAATTTAAATTAAAAAACGTTATGTCCAAAAATATCCCCTCAAAAATACTTGGGGATTTTTACTATGGCTCTGACATTTTTTAAAGGGAGTCTATCACCCCCCAAACTCAATTAGAGGTCACCTGTCCACAGTTTTTGGGGCCAAAAAACCCGCCCACCACCTTTAAAGATGTAATTGGGGGTTTCCCTGTAACCCTTTTATCCCCAGATGTCCCCCTGCACCTTAGAAATACTTTTTTTTCTGCCCCACGCCACATGATAATTTCTTGTTTGGTCATATGGCGGTCTGCAGTTTGCGGTCAGCGCCGCCCCGCTCCATGCCAACACCGCCCCTCCTGACTGTTGAAAGGGTGGATGATGTCGCTATGTCATCCGCACAATTCCCATGTCTTGCGCCTGCGCAGTGGCGCCTCACTGGTGCCCTATTGAACAGACAGTGACTGCACTGCGCAGGCGCGAGTCTTCGGTCTCCTATCAGCCACACAATGTTGACGTCTCATGCCTGCGCAGTGGAATCACTGTCTATTTAATAGGCACAGTGAGGCCCACTGCACAAGCGCGAGACGTGGGAATTGTGTGGATGACATAGCGACATCATCCACTTGCACACAGTCAGGGGGGGCGGTGTTGCATGGAGCGGGGCGGCGCTGACCGCAATCTACAGACCCCCCATAGCTAAACCCAAATAAAATTAGCATATGGTACGGGCCAGAATAGAACTGTATTCCTGAGGTGCAGGGGGATGTCTGGGGGATATAAAGGGGTTAGGGGAACCCCAATTACATCGGGTTTTAAAGGTGGTGGGCAGGGTTTAAAAAACCCCAAAACTAGTGACAGGTTCAATTTAAGCTATTCATGCAGGAAAGTTAGCGTCTATAACACTCATTATTGTGCTTTATATAAGAAAGATTTTTAGCTAAGTAAAAAAGGGGGCTTTGGTGCACCCTCGGTGTGGCCAAGAGCGTTTATGCACCGCTCTACTCCCTCAATTAAAGTTCTCCACATCTTCTGTTATGTTGATTGACAGCGCTCAATTGGAGTGCTGCCTGACTGATTCCTCAGATCTCTCACATTGGCATTGAAAGGTGCCAACAGCTCACAGTGTCAGGGTGTCCAGGTGCTGTCTCATCCCCCCTCCATCTGCAGCAGCTGCTCACTGCACACAGTATAACACAGTATTGGCAGTCGATGGTGACAGGAGATAGCAATGAGAGCAGCTCACACAATGGTACCGCAGGGTCCGGACATTGTGGAACGCACATTGTCAGAGCATTCTCTCATCTAACGTCACGTCAGACACCCAAATACTGTGTGCAGTTAGCGGCTGCTGCAGAAACGAGAGGATGAGAAAGCGCCTGTACCCGCGGACACTGTGTGCTCCTGTAACTGTTACTACAAACATGGAGGAGGAACTAATCTGGCACCACTCCAAAATTACCATAGTCATCAAATAAGGGTGGTTGTGAGGATTGTAATTTAGAGGACAGAACATTGAGCTCTCGTCCATGCCCAAGGGGGCACCAAAAGCCCCATCATTTACATATGAATAAAACTGTCTTATCAGTGGCATAAAATTCACGCCCCATGGTTTCCAATGCCAAAGCTCCAATGGGGTCCCCAATAAATTTCAAATCTTTAATAAGCATTACTCTTTTTTATAGACCAACATTACTTTGACCCCCTAGGCTACAGAGTCCGGTGCGATTGCAACCCTCACCTGTTGTATTACTTACCTGTGTCTAATATAAAAACACAATAAGTAAAATCTACACAAGTTTTAATTTTTATAGGACTAAATCCACTATATGATTGGGATAAATGGCTTCATTTTAGTTTGGGGTGACAATTTTCTTTTACAGGGTTCTCTGAGATAAGCAAAAAAATAACTAAAGGAGAGATATGAGATTCTAATCACTAATATCAAGTCATAAGACAAGGTATCAAACATTCATGGTCGGGTACCTAAAACATATTAAGGATTAAGGGGATAACTGAGGGAAATAATTTTTAGATCACAATACGAGTCAGAATACCTGAAATGGAGGGTAAACGGATAGGAGCAAAGGGGGTTTAAACAAATGAAGGCCGGGAAAAAGGTCCTAAGTCCTGCAGCAATACATTAATCAAATAGAGCACCGGGGAAAACAGGCCACCAAGCACCACTGAACAGGGAAAGCAACGACTGTCAAGTTCCCGGATAAACGCTCAGCTAAGTACTGGGGAATCACTGGAACAGGAACACCTAATAACCCAGCACCTCTCAGAAATCAATTGGGAAAACTGAGCTGTCACTCACAAACTGACAGTTCCCCACAACCTGATTCCATAGTTACAGCAAACAGTCACTCATTATATCCTTAGTGGAAAAAGGAATTATGATTTTAACTAGATTGCAAAATACTTTATAAGCATACCACATCATTTTGTCTAGGTAGGTAATCACTACAATTTATAAAATGGCTTCTCTCTTGTGACACATAATCTTTTCCTAGAATGCTAATTAAATAAATGCTTGTGAGAATGCGCAGTAGAAAAGTCTTCTGTTGTGACCTAGTGAAAATATACTCACATTCTGTCAAACTATCTTCAGGTTACAGGCAGCCGCTCAGCATTCAATAGGACAGATGAAGAGCTGTGTGAACAGCTTATTCTTACCTATGGAGTGCCAATGGTTCCAGTGTTAGATTAAATAGACGTGTTGGACAGCAGTGGTGAGCAGCCTTTTCTTACCTCAGCACCCCTGGTATCTCCAGTGTTAGATCAATAGACAGGTATACAGCAGTGTGAGCAGCCTCTCTTACCTCAGCACCACTGGTATCTCCAGTATAGATCAGATAGGCAGGGTGCACAGAAATGTGTGCAGACTCCTCTTACCTCAGCACCTCTAGTATCTCCAGTATTAGATCAGATAGACATAGTGGACAATAGCGTGAGCAGCTTCTTCTTACTTCAGCACCCCTGATACCTCCAGGATGTCAGCTATCAATTTACAGCTAACATCAACCCCATTAACTATGACCCCAATTAGTCACCTCACCAGGGCAATCAGGAAAGAGGCGAGCAAAGCTCCAGGTATCAATTCTGAAGTGGCTGCAGGCTGCTATTTTAGGCTGGGAAGGGTCCAATAACCATAGACTTTCCGAGCTTGTATACCAGCCAACACTGTTGCTTCACCTTGGCTGGATATCAAAAAAGGCAGAGCTCATGCATGTTTTTTTAAAATTATTTATTTCAATAATTAAACAAAATGGCGTGGATCCCTTTTATTTTTGATAACCAGCCAAGGTAAAGCAACAACTGGGGGGTTGCTTCCCACAGCTGTCTGCTTTATCTGCTCTTGTTATCAAAAATGTTGGGAGCCCACCCCATTTGTTTTTTATTATTTAAATTTTATTTTTATACTAGTATATCTGACTTCAGCCAGTGTACAGATGGTGGATGGCGTGAACCGGTGAATATTAATTTAGTTTTTATACATTGGGGGTGGGTATTAGCAGTCTTACTGCAAATCAATCTCAGGTGCTCTCACATAAGTGGGCGGGGAAGCAATGAATATTCATTTTGCTTATTGGTGGGCGGTAGAAGCAATAAATATTCATCTTGTTTATTGGTGGGCGGGAGAAGGAATGAATATTCATTGTTTATTGTGGGCGGGAGAAGGAATGAATATGTCATCTTGTTTATTGGTGGGACGGAGAAGGAATGAATATTCATCTGTTTATTGGTGGCGTAGAAGCAATGAATATTCATCTTGTTTATTGGTGGGCGGAGAAGGATGAATATTCATTGTTTATTGGTGGGCGGGAGAAGGAATGAATATCATCTTGTTTATTGGTGGTCGGGAGAAGCAATGAATATTCATCTTGTTTATTGGTAAGTGGAGAAGCAATGAATATTCATTTTGTTTATTGGTGGGCGGGAGAAAGCAATGAATATTCATCTTGTTATATTGGTGGGCAGGAGAAGCATGAATATTCATCTTGTTTATTGGTGGGCGGGAGAAGCAATGAATATTCATCTGTTTATTGGTGGGCAGGAGAAGCAATGAATATTCATTTTGTTTATTGGTGGGCGGGAGAAGCAATGAATAATTCATCTTGTTTATTGGTGGGCAGAGAAGCAATGAATATTCATTTTGTTTATTGTGGGCGGAGAAGCAATGAATATTCATCTTGTTTATTGGTGGGCGGGAGAAGCAATGAATATTCATCTTGTTTATTGGGTGGGCGGAGAAGCAATGAATATTTCATCTTGTTTTATTTGGTGGCGGGGGAAGCAATGAATATTCATTTTGTTTATTGGTTGGGTGAATAAAGCAGTCTGATTGCTGTCTTATCTATAAGGAAGCATGCTATGCATAATTGTTGTGCTCTTATCCCCATTTTGTTTCCTTTTGCAGCCGTGTTAACCCTTACTACCACCATTTTAAATGTCATTTCACAGCTCAGAATTTGAGGTCCTCATTGTCTTTTATGGGGTTCGGTGTCCAATGTCATGTTTTGGTCAAGTCCGGTCCCAAACCAATCTTTTTTTTTTCCGCCCGAACCCTGCAAACCCTAACATCCACGGGTACGCTTATCTGTACAAAAGATAAAAAATGAGTCATTGTCCAAAGCACAGGTACTAATACTGGGATCCGTCACCAGGATTGTAGCTACCCCATCTGAGAGCAGCATGATGCATGGGTCAGAGACCCTGATTTCCAGTTATGTATAACTTCACTGCGCTGCTTCTGAGTACACTGTCGATAGCACAAAGCTGCCAAATAGTTCATGAATATGGAGTACTACCTGGCAGCAGATTTACTAGACCTCTATTTAGAACTCCTCCTTAAGATGATGAAGCATTAAAACTACAGAAAACAGCCCAGTAAGTGATATTGTACATGGCTGGATCAGGTTCTCTCTGTCTCTACATTATGCTGCTCTCTAGATTAAGTGCAAAAACATGGTGACATATTCTCTTTAAAGGATAAAATGTGTTTCTTCCAACTAAAAAAAGAATCCAATGTGTCTTTTTCCCCCCCAATAAATCCTCCCCACCAAAGAACTCAATGAGATTAGAACAATTGAAGTTAAATATATATCAACATACCTCTATTGACATTTTTATGTCGATTGGAAGACATGATTGTTATCAAGGATAATTCATAGCAGGTTGTTATGAAATAGCGCCTCCATTCTCTATGGCTGTGTCTGGTATTGCAGCTAATTCTCATTCACGATCCTTATGTCTGAGGTTACGTCGTAGAGAAGCAATGGGATGCGAGGTTCATCTCGTGTCATTTGATACAGACATAACCCAGCACTGGGTCATTTTCACCGTTAGAGACATTAGGGCTGCTGATCTTCATGTTGAAACGTATAGTTTGTCTTACGCTAGCAGCTAACACGTCTTGACATAGACTCTAGATGTTGAGTTTGGCAGTTTTCTCATCAATAGTCCAGATGTCTTTATACACAATAGAACTTTTCATTAAGCAGAAATAGAAGGAGCACTGTGGAAATCATCTCAAGACTTAGCACAACCTTGGGCCAAGCAAGATCAAACAAATAGGACATTGTTACAAGCTTAACGTGACAAGAGCACGGCATCTTCCACACCTGTGCAGGAGAACTCAGGTAGAGCAGACATCTCACCGAGCACAGGAACGTATTCCAAATCCATATCTCAATTCTTATAAAGAGAGCTGACTTTATGGTTTATGTACACACCATGGAAACAACAAAAACCCTCAATGTGGCCCTGATCCACTCCCGCCTTGACTATTGTAATTCTCTATTAATTGGCCTCCCCCGCACTAGACTTTCCCCTCTCAAGTCCATCCTTACTGCAGCAGCCAGGGTCACCTATCGGGCTAACCGTTACTCAGATGCCTCTGTTCTGTGCCAGTCATTGCACTGACTACCCAAACACTACAGGATCCAATTCAAATTGCTTGTTGTCACCCACAAAGCTCTTCATAGTGCAGCACCACTCTACATCTCCTCCGTCATCTCTATCTATCACCCACCCCATCCTCCCCACAGTTCTGCACCTCCGTACCTCCCCACCCTCATCTCTGTCTATCACCCCACCCATTCCTCCCCACAGTTCTGCACCTCCCTACCTCTCTACCCTCATCTCTATCACCCCACCCATTCTCTTCAATCTGAAAGCAACTTTAGACTAAACATCTGCCTTAATCCGAATCGTCTCCAATACTTCTCCTGAGCTGCACCAATCCTCTGGAATGCTCTACTTCAAGAATTTAGGTTTATCCACAACCTACATAGTTTCATGCGCTCCTTAAAAACACATCTTTTTAGGGCGGCCTATGGTGCTCCATAATCAAAGTCACTTAGACATAACCTCTTCACTCCACCAGACCCAAAGAATGGCTGGTGATCACTCATGCAGCTGTTATCTACTCCCATTCCCTCAAGATGACTGAATCATCATTGTAAATAAGCCCGTGTATTTGTGTTACCCCACCTCATTGTTAGATTGTAAGCTCTTATGAGCAGGGCCATTATTTTGCTTTCATTTTTGTATTTTTGTATTTTTATAACTATTTCTTATGGCTGTTTGTATATGATCCTCTGAACTGTAAAGCGACGCGGAATATGTTGGCGCTATATATATTAAGATGATTATTATTACCTAGACTTAGGCTGGTGTCACACTGCCGTGTTTTAATCCGGGGGGAATGCAGGTAAATCCTGCTACATGCCCCAGATTCTCCTGAATCCACCCACTAGTGTGTTTCCATGATGCCACTGGAAGCCCCTGCACCGGTATTATCACTGATCCGTCTCACAAGCATCCCGTGGCATCCGGTGAATTACCTGTTTCTGCCTGATCTCTAGGGGGCGTGTCATTTGGAACTGCGTTCCAGGCATGTGCAGTTCAAAAGCCCGGATTTGGTGTTCGAATCCAGCGGGATCTGGAGTCCGCCAGATCCGGGTTCCATTGGGCACATTCTGATTTATGCCCGGATCTGGGTTCCATTGGGCACATTCTGATTTATGCTCGTATCCGGGTTCTATTGGGCACATTCTGATTTATGCTCGTATCTGTGTTCCATTGGGCACATTCTGATTTATGCCCGGATCTGGGTTCCATTGGGCACATTCTGATTTATGCCCGGATCTGGGTTCCATTGGGCACATTCTGATTTATGCTCGTTTCCGGGCTCCATTGGGCACGTTCTGATTTATGTCTGGATCCGGGTTCCATTGGGCACATTCTGAATTATGCCCGGATCTGGGTTCCATTGGGACATTCTGAATTATGCCCGGATCTGGGTTCCATTGGGCACGTTCTGATTTATGTCTGGTCCGGGTTCCATTGGGCACATTCTGATTTATGCCCAGATCCGGGTTCCATTGGGCACATTCTGATTTATGCC
This sequence comes from Allobates femoralis, assembly GCA_033576535.1. NCBI lineage: Eukaryota > Metazoa > Chordata > Amphibia > Anura > Aromobatidae > Allobates > Allobates femoralis. Next base: position 127,346,369 of record JARQOC010000007.1, read on the forward strand.
TGTATCCCGGGTTCCATTGGGCACATTCTGATTTATGCCCAGATCCGGGTCCCAGTGGGCACATTCTGATTTATGCCTGTATCCGGGTTCCACTGGGCACATTCTGATTTATGCCCAGATCCGGGTTCCAGTGGGCACATTCTGATTTATGCCTGTATCCGGGTTCCACTGGGCACATTCTGATTTATGCCCAGATCCGGGTTCCATTGGGCACATTCTGATTTATGCCTGTATCCGGGTTCCATTGGGCACATTCTGATTTATGCCCAGATCCGGGTTCCATTGGGCACATTCTGATTTATGCCCAGATCCGGGTTCCATTGGGCACATTCTGAATTATGCCCAGATCCGGGTTTCATTGGGCACATTCTGATTTATGCTCGTATCCGGGTTCCATTGGGCACATTCTGAATTATGCCCAGATCCGGGTTCCATTGGGCACATTCTGATTTATGCCCGGATCCGGGTTTCATTGGGCACATTCTGATTTATGTCCAGATCCGGGTTCCATTGGGCACATTCTGATTTATGCCCGGATCTGGGTTTCATTGGGCACATTCTGATTTATGCCCAGATCCGGGTTCCATTGGGCACATTCTGATTTATGCCCAGATCCGGGTTTCATTGGGCACATTCTGATTTATGTCCAGATCCGGGTTCCATTGGGCACATTCTGAATTATGCCCAGATCCGGGTTTCATTGGGCACATTCTGATTTATGCCTGGATCCGGGTTCCATTGGGCACATTCTGATTTATGCCCAGATTCGGGTTCCATTGGGCACATTCTGATTTATGCCCAGATCCGGGTTCCATTGGGCACATTCTGATTTATGCCCAGATCCGGGTTCCATTGGGCACATTCTGATTTATGCCCGGATCTGGGTTCCATTGGGCACATTCTGATTTATGCCCAGATCCGGGTTCCATTACGCACATTCTGAATTATGCCTGGATCTGGGTTCTTCCAGATTTTGTTATCGAGACCAAAAGTACACCAAAATGTAGTTTTGGTCTCAGTAAGAAAAAGAAGACAACACGAACGAGGGGGAAACGGGAAGAATGGATGCACCGGTAAGTGTCTGCGGCCCCACTAAAAGTCAATGGGGCTGAAAACTGATACGGGTGCAACCAATATAAGCTGGATACACATGGACGCCAAAAAGGCAAGTGTCAAACCAGCCTCAAACCACTTCTCCACTTACTTTTTATCTGGGCATGGTCTCCCATGGCAGTTCATTAAAATATTCATTACAAAACAGATTATTATAAATGACCCCGGCAGCAAAGGGGTTAAAGCGTCTGGGGTTTTGTCAGCTCTTGAATCAGAACATGGATTTCGACAAGTAACCAGAAGGGCTCCGGGGATCGGCCAGATGTTTCACAAGAATCCTCTCCATCCAGCTGTGCAGGAACCTCTCACTCCTGGAAGGAGTTCCAAGGTTGAGTCACTCCGCGTTAACTCTTGCATGATTGAATACGTCTCAAACACTCATAGACGTCTTTCATTCTATAAAAAAACAAAAAAAAACCATGGCCTGGAGGACACTAAGATACGTGCGCGGTGTCTCCTAAACACCTGACAGTACTCAGTTCCCCCCAAGTCATTGTTAGTTCTGTAACTTCTGATGGAATCGCAGCTGCAGCATTGAACGTCTCCGCGCTATAATTCATCCCTTTATAAGAGGTCAGGAGGGGCAAGACAAGATCCGCTTCCAATAGATGACATTTATCTTGTGTTACAAATACACATTTACCAAGTTAGAAATATGTTCTTATACTCATTTATGGTAGATGCTGATGATATGATACAATGCGATTGGTGTCTTCAGGGGCCGGAGCGAACGGGCATACCCCCTTATAGACAGGAGCTTCTCAATGAATTAGAAGATCATCAAAAAGTTATTTTATTTCAGTAATTCAATACATAAAGTGACACACATATATTATACAGAGTCATTACACACAGAGGGATCTATTTCATGTGGTTATTTCTGTTAATGTTGATGATTATGGCTCACAGCCAATGAAAAAGGTCATTATCTCAGAAAATTAGAATATTATATAAGACCAACTGAAAAAATGAGTTGTAACTTATAGATGTTTGGTTCTAATGAAAAGTCTGTACAGTAAATGCTCATATATAGGGAAGATGGTGTGTCATGGTCCGCGCTGCTGTCTCAGTGGGATCCCAAGGGATGGATGTCTCCAAGAAGTCACAAGGAAGGCAAGGTTCCAAAGCAACGATCTCCTTTATTCACCAACGCGTTTCGGCACCTATCCTGGCACCTACATCAGGGTATAGTACAGTAAATGCTCTCAATACTTGGTCGGGCTCCTTTTGCATGAATTACTGCAATGTGGCGTGGCATGGAGGCGGTCAGCATGTGCTGCTCAGGTGTTAAGGAAGCCCAGGTTGCTTTGATTGTCCCTGAGGAAGGAGCCAGGTGAAGGCTCCGAAATGCGTTGGAGGAATAAAGACACAATTCAGTCCAGATTCTCTCTTGTCTCTGGTGATCCTTTTGACGGCAGCCGGACACAATGGCACTTTGTCCTACAGATCTACAGGTTGCTTTGATGGCAGCCTTCAGCTCGTCTGCATTGTTGGATCTGGTGTCTCTCATCTTACTCTTGGAAATACCCTATAGATTCTCTATGGGGTTTAGGTCAGGAGAGTTTGCTGCCAATCAAGCACAGTTATAATGTGGTCATTAAACCAGGTATTGGTACTTTTGGCAGTGTGGACAGGTGCCATGTCCTGCTGGAAAATGAAATCTCCATCTCCTAAAAGCTTGTCAGCAGAGAGAAGCCTGAAGTGTTCTAAAATGTCCTGGTAGAGGGCAGCGCTGACTTTGGTCTTGATAAAACACAGTTGACGTACACCAGCAGATGACATGGCTCCCCAAACCATCACTCATTGAGGAAACTTCACACTAGACCTCAAGCAGCTTGGATTGTGGCCTTTCCACCCTTCCTCCAGACTCTTGGATTGTGGCCTTTCCACCCTTCCTCCAGACTCTGGATTGTGGCCTGTCCCTCTTCCTCCAGACTCTTGGATTGTGGCTTCTCCACTCTTCCTCCAGACTCTTGGATTGTGACCTCTCCTCTCTTCCTCCAGACTCTGGATTGTGGCCTCTCCACTCTTCCTCCAGACTCTTGGATTGTGGCCTCTCCACTCTTCCTCCAGACTCTTGGATTGTGGCCTCTCCGCTCTTCCTCCAGACTCTTGGATTGTGGCCTCTCCACTCTTCCTCCAGACTCTTGGATTGTGGCCTTTCCTCCCTTCCTCCAGACTCTTGGATTGTGGCCTCTCCACTCTCCCTCCAGACTCTTGGATTGTGGCCTCTCCGCTCTTCCTCCAGACTCTTGGATTGTGGCCTCTCCACTCTCCCTCCAGACTCTTGGATGTGGCCTCTCCACTCTTCCTCCAGACTCTTGGATTGTGGCCTCTCCGCTCTTCCTCCAGACTCTTGGATTGTGGCCTCTCCACTCTTCCTCCAGACTCTGGGATTGTGGCCTCTCCACTCTTCCTCAAGACTCTTGGATTGTGGCCTCTCCACTCTTCCTCCAGACTCTTGGATTGTGGCCTCTCCGCTCTTCCTCCAGACTCTTGGATTGTGGCCTCTCCACTCTTCCTCCAGACTCTGGGATTGTGGCCTCTCCACTCTTCCTCAAGACTCTTGGATTGTGGCCTCTCCACTCTTCCTCCAGACTCTTGGATTGTGGCCTCTCCACTCTTCCTCCAGACTCTTGGATTGTTGCCTCTCCACTCTTCCTCCAGACTCTTGGATTGTGACCTCTCCACTCTTCCTCAAGACTCTTGGATTGTTGCCTCTCCACTCTTCCTCCAGACTCTTGATTGTGGCCACTTCACACTTCCTCCAGACTCTTGGATTGTGGCCTCTCCACTCTTCCTCCAGACTCTTGGATTGTGGCCTTTCCACTCTTCCTCCAGACTCTTGATTATGGCCTCTCCACTCTTCCTCAGACTCTTGGATTGTGGCCTCTCCACTCTTCCTCCAGAATCTTGGATTGTGGCCTCTCCACTCTTCCTCCAGACTCTGGGATTGTGTCCTCTCCATTCTTCCTCCAGACTCTTGGATTGTGGCCTCTCCACTCCACTCTTTCTCCAGACTCTTGGATTGTGGCCTCTCCGCTCTTCCTCCAGACTCTTGGATTGTGGCCTCTCCACTCTTCCTCCAGACTCTTGGATTGTGGTCTCTCCACTCTTCCTCCAGACTCTTGGATTGTGGTCTCTCCACTTGTCCTCCAGACTCTTGGATTGTGGCCTCTCCACTCTTCCTCCAGACTCTTGGATTGTGGCCTCTCCACTCTTCCTCCAGACTCTTGGATTGTGGCCTCTCCTCTCTTCCTCCAGACTCTTGGATTGTGGCCTCTCCACTCTTCCTTCAGACTCTTGGATTGTGGCCTTTCCACTCTTCCTCCAGACTCTTGGATTGTGACCTCTCCACTCTTCCTCCAGACTCTTGGATTGTGGCCTCTCCACTTTTCCTCCAGACTCTTGGATTGGGGCCTCTCCACTCTCCCTCCAGACTCTTGGATTGTGGCCTCTCCACTCTTCCTCCAGACTCTTGGATTGTGGCCTCTCCACTTTTCCTCCAGACTCTTGGATTGTGGCCTCTCCACTCTTCCTCCAGATTCTTGGATTGTGGCCTCTCCACTCTTCCTCCAGACTCTTGGATTGTGGCCTCTCCACTTTTCCTCCAGACTCTTGGATTGTGGCCTCTCCACTCTTCCTCCAGACTCTTGGATTGTGGCCTCTCCACTCTTCCTCCAGACTCTTGGATTGTTGCCTCTCCACTCTTCCTCCAGACTCTTGGATTGTGGCCTTTCCACTCTTCCTCCAGACTCTTGGATTGTGGCTTCTCCACTCTTCCTCCAGACTCTTGGATTGTTGCCTCTCCACTCTTCCTCCAGACTCTTGGATTGTGGCCTTTCCACTCTTCCTCCAGACTCTTGGATTGTGGTCTCTCCACTCTTCCTCTAGACTCTTGGATTGTGGTCTCTCCGCTCTTCCTCCAGACTCTGGATTGTGGCCTCTCCTCTCTTCCTGCAGACTCTTGGATTGTGGCCTCTCCACTCTTCCTCCAGACTCTGGGATTGTGGCCTCTCCACTCTTCCTCCAGACTCTTGGATTGTGGCCTCTCCACTCTTCCTCCAGACTCTGGGACCTTAATTTCCAATGACGCTTTGAGGCTTACCCTCCTTGTCAATGAATGTCTTGTGGACATCTGTCAAGTCAGCAGTCCTCCCCATGATTGTGCAGCCTGCTGAACCAGACTAAGAGGCCACTTTAAATGCTTAGTAAGCCTTTGCAGGTGTTTTGTGTTACCTGTTCTAATTTTCTGAGATAATGACCTTTGGGTTTTCATTAATCATCAACATTAACAGAAATAAACACATGAAATAGATCCCTCTGTGTGTAATGACTCTATATAATATATGTGTGTCACTTTATGTATTGAATTACTGAAATGAATGAACTTTTTGATGATCTTCTCATTCATTGAGATGCACTTGTATATTTTTTTCTACTTTAACTTTATCATGGAGGCCTGCTGCACCTAGCTAGGACATTGATTGTTTTTAACCTTTTTTAGTAATGACTGTTTCTTTTTTGTCCTTTTTGGTTTCCTTGTATTCTTTTACCGTCAAGTTAAAGTCAATTTCTCATGTTTTTCTTGTATGAAATGAGTTTCTTGATTCCCTTCTTCAGCCCCAGCGAAGGATCCACCGGTAAGTCAGGTCATCGATGTTCAGGCCATAGTTGGCCGCTTTCACCGTAAATCTGTAAGATTGAATTCCTATTGTGCATTGTTGGAATGGGAGCTGTGTATTTCACCAGCAAGAGGGACCAACTACTGGGATGAAATTCATATATTACACAGAACAAACATCCTATAGCCTAAACATTCAGTGACACTTAAAGAATCGCTCTCATGCGATGTGAGAACATGAGATCATGTTGTCCTAGTTGTGAGCGCCGCCGGGGCCTGTTGAGCAGCATTAGCCTGGCAAATGTCTTACATTATTAGATCCATTTCCGAGCACCATTTTACATTAACACCCCAGCGAAACGTTTGTTTGACTTGGTCACAGGAGAGGTTCCACTGTGTTGTGTTTTGTGCATTAGGAGTTTTGTATGTCTACAAGTAGAAAATACAAGAGCATCTCAATGAATTACAATATCATCATCAGAAAGTTAATTCAATACATAAAGTGACACACATATATTATATAGAGTCATTACAGACAGAGGGATCTATTTCAAGTGTTTATATTCTGTTAATGTTGATGATTATGGCTTACAGCCAATGAAAGCCCAAAGGTCATCTCTGAAAAGTAATGTAGGGAGGATGAAGGGATAAAAATCACCCTGCCATATTCCACGAGACATTAAAGGGTGAATATAATATTGCTTTATTAGTCAACGCGTTTTACGGCTCCCTGAAGAATGGCAATATTGATTTGTCACTTCTTTCGAACGCACCACTGTCCCGAATTGTGCTCTCTCTCATGCTCCATTCAGAGGTAGCTTTGCTTCTGCAGTGTTGGAGGAGTATAGAGGACTAACATTGGTCGGCTTGAGTGATCCAGCTCACTTTAGAAAAGTGTCTGCAAGCTCGAAAGCAAAGACCTAGCAAATGTGCTCCTTGCCTAGGAAACCAGTTTGACTCAGATAAGACTGCAGAAGTGGCCGGTATCCTGGACAATGAGCTGCAAACTATGGAATTAAGTAATAAATTGCTAAATTGTATATTTTTACAAGTACTCTGCACTTTTCCCCATTTAATGTGTGACAATCCCTACAAGGTGCACACCCAAGTTTATCTTCCTAAACCCTAAACTAAACTAGTCTGGGATCTCTATCCACCATGGCTCATTGCCTGGGCATTAAGGTTCTCTACGTTCTTCTCTGTGCTAAGGTGTTGTAAAATGGCAACCGGTACCTGTTGTTCCATGAGACACATAAAGGCTTTACAAGGGACAGGTTTTCTGGAGAGATGGGTGTGTCTGGCTATTCACATACCTCCATCCATGAGTGTGTCTCATATCATATAATATGTCTGTTTGGCACATGGTCTGACTGAGAGAGAGTATCTGATGGGGCAGACAGCCACTTGGAGGGGGCTGTGTGGGTTGAATGGTAGTGCAGGTTGGAGGCTTACAAACCAAGAATGAGGCCAATACCCACCGCTGATGCATCAGACAGAGGTACAATGTAGTAGTTAAAGCCGAGCCGGGCAAAGTATTATTTTTTGTCGTATGATGTAATGTGTGGGATCTGGGTGGCTGAAAATAAAAGCCTTATGTTCCCAGTATATGGACTGTTTGGGGTGTGTGCCTTTGAAATGTAGATCTGTACATGGTGCTTCTGAGTTACAATTCTGAATAATCTTGTTAGAGATCTGGATTATATCCTGGTCTTCTTTTCTGTGAGCTCGTAAAATAGTGAACACATTCCTTTGGCCATGGCTGATTTATAGATATTTGATAATGTTATTATACATTTACGGAATATAACTTTTGACAGGAATCAATGTTGACTAGATAAAGAGGTTCCCCACCTAAATGTATTTGTTGAGCGTTAAGGGCTGGGGTACTCAGCAGCTGGGCCAGTGGTCGGGATCACAATGGCTGCGCCCAGTGCTGTGGCCCTTGCTCTCCTTGGAAAGGGAAAAACACAAATGGAATAAAACAAATAAAAGAAAAATAATAATAGTTTGTGACGCCACTTGGAGTTTCCAGCCAGTAGGTGGATGCAGATAGATGTTATAGCAGTGAGATGTATTACCCCCTCCAACTGGGGCTAGCTACTGAGGGATGAAGTGGAGATGATGGTGGTAGTAGTATGTGTTGTAGTAGAGGTGAAGTGTGAGGGTGCAGGACGATGGAGGCACAATAGACAGTGTCTTTCACTACTTTTTAAACCGTGGACAACCGGGCACTAGCCACAATACTCAGGGCATGTAACAAAGTCTCTACAGCTGTCAGCAGTGGACATAGATGGTGTTGCTCAGCTCGAAGAAACAGTTGCACGACGGTCACACCGTTTCACACAATTAGTGCTTCCATGGGACCCGTGAAATCACTAATTGTGCGAAACGATGTGACCGTCGTCCGACCCTGCCTCACTCCCTTCCCTGCACAGATGTAACCCCGCTTTTACCAGAATACATTTCCAGCACTGCATTCAAGCTTTGGCGAGTGCCGCTCCTTCTTTCATCATTTAGACAGTGTCTTTCAGTTCTTTACCTCTTCACTGGGAATGCCTTACCAGGTAGGCAGTCCAGTCAGTCTGAGAAGAACTGAAGTCCACTCTGCTGGATGAGAGATGATGGCCTCCTTGCTGCCTTTCAGCAGTTTAAGTTTCTAAGTGCTGTTACACTTTCCTTTACTCCTCAGCATGTGATGGATACCCTCCAGCCAAGCAGATGATGTGGAAACTGTGAGCAGCTGCTTCGCCTACAGCTCTCTGGTACTCCTTACCACTGTACCTCGGAAAGGCCCATAAGAGCGGCTACTAGACATAAAGTTCAGCAGCCTCCAGATTTTGCTGCCAGGTCCTGGAAACCTGGCAACCTAGGGCCTGGTGCCCTGCCTGCAGCTCGTCATCCTGTCGGTTTCCAGGCCACACACAAACTGACCTCTTCTCTTGCCTACCCCTCCCTCCCTATCCTAAATCCTCCCTCCACCATAAGTTGGGGTCAGCCTGGGGTGGGTTTCTTCCACCCTCAACTCTCTGGTGGGTATGTTGTGTTTCCAGCATAGAGCACCTCAATTCTCCCCAGACATGGTATTGCATTCGATGTATGTACACTATTATTGGTGGCAGCCAGACCGCAGGCGCGCCACATAGTATTCAACAAATCTCATGACCTTAGAAGTCGGCGTTATATATGCCAAACCTTGGTGACATATCTTTTCATTGAAATCAGTGCTTAATCTAAAACCTGAATAAATTGAGAAAGACTGGTTGCTATGGATGTGACTCCTGACAACTATTACGGTAGCTAGAGGGCAGCGTATCCATGGCAACCAGCTTGTCACTCATAACTCAAAGCTATATTGGCACATTGCGTTCACCAGAGAGTAAAGTGCATCCCGCTATCCATCATGAGGAGAAGGGTTTGATATCACTTATATCTAATGATGACCCGCAAATAGACGGCTCCTCCAACAGAGAGTAAAGTGCATCCCACTATCCGTCATGAGGGGAACGGTTTGATATCTCTTACATCTAATGATGACCCGCAGGTAGTCGCCTCCTCCAACAGAGAGTAAAGTGCATCCCCCTATCCGTCATGAGGAGAAGGGTTTGAGATCTCTTACATCTAATGATGACCCGCAGGTAGACGGCTCCTCCAACAGAGAGTAGAGTGCATCCCGCTATCCATCATGAGGAGAAGGGTTTGATATCTCTTACATCTAATGATGACCGGCAGGTAGTCGGCTCCTCCAACAGAGAGTAGAGTGCATCCCTCTATCCGTCATGAGGAGAAGGGTTTGAGATCTCTTACATCTAATGATGACCGGCAGGTAGTCGGCTTCTCCAACAGAGAGTAAAGTGCATCCCCCTATCCGTCATGAGGAGAAGGGTTTGAGATCTCTTACATCTAATGATGACCCGCAGGTAGTCGCCTCCTCCAACAGAGAGTAAAGTGCATCCCCCTATCCGTCATGAGGAGAAGGGTTTGAGATCTCTTACATCTAATCATGACCCGCAGGTGGTCGGCTTCTCCAACAGAGAGTAAAGTGCATCCCCCTATCCGTCATGAGGAGAAGGGTTTGAGATCTCTTACATCTAATGATGACCCGCAGGTAGACGGCTCCTCCAACAGAGAGTAGAGTGCATCCCTCTATCCGTCATGAGGAGAAGGGTTTGAGATCTCTTACATCTAATCATGACCCGCAGGTAGTCGCCTCCTCCAACAGAGAGTAAAGTGCATCCCCCTATCCGTCATGAGGAGAAGGGTTTGATATCTCTTACATCTAATCATGACCCGCAGGTAGACGGCTCCTCCAACAGAGAGTAGAGTGCATCCCGCTATCCGTCATGAGGAGAAGGGTTTGAGATCTCTTACATCTAATGATGACCGGCAGGTAGTCGGCTCCTCCAACAGAGAGTAGAGTGCATCCCTCTATCCGTCATGAGGAGAAGGGTTTGAGATCTCTTACATCTAATCATGACCCGCAGGTGGTCGGCTCCTCCAACAGAGAGTAAAGTGCATCCCCCTATCCGTCATGAGGAGAAGGGTTTGAGATCTCTTACATCTAATCATGACCCGCAGGTGGTCGGCTCCTCCAACAGAGAGTAGAGTGCATCCCCCTATCCGTCATGAGGAGAAGGGTTTGAGATCTCTTACATCTAATCATGACCCGCAGGTAGTCGGCTCCTCCAACAGAGAGTAAAGTGTATCCCGCTATCCGTCATGAGGAGAAGGGTTTGAGATCTCTTACATCTAATGATGACCCGCAGGTAGACGGCTCCTCCAACAGAGAGTAGAGTGCATCCCGCTATCCGTCATGAGGAGAAGGGTTTGAGATCTCTTACATCTAATGATGACCCGCAGGTAGACGGATCCTCCAACAGAGAGTAAAGTGCATCCCCCTATCCGTCATGAAGAGAAGGGTTTGATATCTCTTACATCTAATGATGACCCGCAGGTAGATGGCTCCTCCAACAGAGAGTAGAGTGCATCCCCCTATCCGTCATGAGCAGAAGGGTTTGAGATCTCTTACATCTAATGATGACCCGCAGGTAGACGGCTCCTCCAACAGAGAGTAGAGTGCATCCCTCTATCCGTCATGAGGAGAAGGGTTTGATTTCTCTTACATCTAATGACGACCGGCAGGTAGACAGCTCCTCCAACAGAGAGTAGAGTGCATCCTACTATCCGTCATGAGGGGAAGGGTTTGATATCTCTTACATCTAATGATGACCCGCAGGTAGACGGCTCCTCCAACAGAGAGTAAAGTGCATCCCGCTATCCGTCATTAAGTGAAGGGTTTGATTTCTCTTACATCTAATGACGACCGGCAGGTAGACAGCTCCTCCAACAGAGAGTAGAGTGCATCCCTCTATCCGTCATGAGGAGAAGGGTTTGAGATCTCTTACATCTAATGATGACCGGCAGGTAGTCGGCTCCTCCAACAGAGAGTAGAGTGCATGCCGCTATCCGTCATGAGGGGAACGGTTTGATTTCTCTTACACCTAATGACGACCGGCAGGTAGACGGCTCCTCCAACAGAGATTATCCAGGCTGAATCTCTTGGAAGCCACCTGTGAGTTTTAACACCACAGAAACACATTTAGCAAAGCTCTTCTAGATTTTGCCCAAGAGAAATTCAGCACAACGAGATACAAAATCAACACTGAAGCCCGAAAGTTCAGAAGTGTCAAAGCATAAATCCATCTTGGTGAACCAGATACAACGTTCATGGAAACCCCTGTAGCACATTCTCCTGTCTGTACGTGTTGCTAGGATTGCACCTTAATTTTTTTTGTGTTGTCACAAATGACCTATCCTTTATATCAGGTTTTTGTGTTGCTTGTATTTTTTTATGTTTTTTTTCCCATATCATGGTTTTTATTAATTATTACTAATACCTTGTAATTTTCACTGTCCCTTTAGAAGGTGTTTTCCCCAGGATTACAATGACTGATGACACCTTTATACACAGCTGACAATGCAAGATTCATTCACTTTCATTTTCTGAGATAATGACCTTTGGGGTTTCATTGGCTGTAAGCCATCATCATCAACATTAACAGAAATATACACATGAAATAGATCCCTCTGTGTGTAATGACTCTATATAATATATGAGTTTCACTTTATGTATTGAATTACTGAAAAAAATAAACTTTTTGATGATATTCTAATTTATTGAGATGCAGCAGTATGTGTCCCTGCTATGTACTGGGATACCCGGTCCTGGGCGGTGGCAATGTGGGGATGTCACGGGTGGCTTGCCCGAGCCCGTGGCCCAGGTGGTCGCTGAAAAATATGGCAAAAAAAAAGAGGGAAAAATAAAATAAAGGAAAATCTTGTGACGCCACCTACAGTACCTGGTAATGATACCGGCGCTGCTTTCAGACCTCCGGGGATGGTGATGCTGCAGCTAGATGATACCGTTCCCTGTAGGTGGAGCGGGGTCCCCGGGGCAGTGATGTGGAATTGGCATTTTGCACATGGAGGCAGCTCTCCACTCAGCCTTGTCCCTGGTGCTGCAGGAGAAGGCGGCTCATCAGGTGGAGATGCAGGCAGGCAGTCTGTGTTAAGGGCAGGATCAGGGGCCGTAATAACACACACACACTGGAAGTTGTTTCCGTACCTTTTAGTGATGTTGTTGCAAGGTAACGTCCAGGGCACACTCCAGGTGGTCAGGAGGCACTTCAGGATCTCCACGCCCGGTGAGTTGTGAGGCCTCCTTGTGCTAGTGTGTGTGATGAAGTCCTAGCCTATCTGGAACCTGGCCTCACCTCCTCTGTGTCTCTCACTTGTATTGCAGGCGGTGAGAACCTTCTGTTGGGTGCCACTATCTCTCCTGCGGTCCCTGGTTCTGTTAGTGGCTGTGCTATAAGTGTTCTAGAAGACTGAAGTCTCCTTGGTTGACCGGTGTTCTCTGCTGGGCTAACTAGTCCCTTGCAGACTTGGACTCCGGTGTCCAGGTTGCTTCCTCTGCCCCCACTCTGTTCCTCACCTTGCCTCCGACCCTCACTCTTGGGCCCTGCACTGGCTAGGCTTCCCTCTGGTATGGGCCTAGCGCGGCTCCGTTCACCAGGATGTCTTCACAGTACTGCTCCTTACTCCACTGCCTAACTCCTTCCCCGGACTGAATTTATAGGGGACCTTGCCTGAAGGCGGCAAGTAGAGCTCCCCCTTCAGGTCTGGGGTGAAAGGTGTTGCATGCATAAGGGTACATGATGTGGAAATCCCTCTGTGCACCAGGTGGTTCTGTGGCTACCTATACCGCAGGGTGCCACATGATCATACCACATCTCCTGTGCTGAGATAATCTTATATATGTGTTCCTGCTATGTACTGTGTAATGGATATGTTTGACCGTACAGGGACATGGTCTGATCATACCACATCTCCTGTGCTGAGAAAATCTTATATATGTATCTCTACTATGTACTGTGTAATGGATGTGTCTGACCGTACAGGTACATGGTCTGATCAGTTGTTACCCCTTAGATCGTGCTGTCAAATACTGAAAGTGTGGTATACAGCACCGCATGGAGATTGCACTGTTTCCCGCCGGCACCGGTGACCCTGTTGATGTGTTGCCATGACAGTGCGGGGTCAGATGAGGACCTCTGTCGCTGTGATGACATGCCGAGTAGCAGCGTTCACAGGAAGTGATCATTTGTGCTGTGCAGAGCCCTGGATCATCACAGCTCTGTACAGCACAAGCAAATGCACTGTTCAGTGCTGAGGCACCTTAAGGGGCCAACTAAAATAAAGTAAAAGTGGTAAAAAAATTTTTTGGTATCACCATGTTCAGAAATGTCCGATCTGTCAAAATATAAAATCAATTATTCTGATATGTAAACTGCGTATATAGAAAAAAAAATTAAAAATGCCAAAATTACATTTTTTTGGTTGCCGCAACATAGCAATAAAATGCAATAACGGGCGATCAAAACATCACAAGATGCAACAAATAATTCATCACACAGCCCCAAATCCTGAAAAATGAGAACACTACGGGTCGTGGATAATGGTGCAAAAAGTGCAATTCTTTTTTTTTTGTTTTTACAAACTTCAGAATTTTTTTCACCTCTTACATAACAGTAAAAGTAACATGTTTGGTGTCTACAAACTCGTACCGACCCGAGGCATCAAACCGTCACGTCAGTGTTACCATATAGTGAATATGGTGAATAAAAAACCCAAAAAACAAACGTGTAATTGCACTTTTTTTTGCAATTTCACCGCTCTTGGAATTTCATTCCCATTTTCCTCTTCACTATATGGTAAAATAAATGATTGCATCTGAAAGTACAACTCGTCCTGCAAAAAACAAGCCTTCATAGGTCTGTAGTGACAGAAACATGGAAATGTTATGGGTCTTGGAAGAAAAGGAGTGAAAAACGAAAAACGGAGAATTGTCCGGGGGTGAAGGGTTAAGGGGGCTGCAAATATGAACCGTATTAATTTGCTTTGGTACAAAATGCAAGAGAAACATCTATCTGAAAGACACATTGATAACCCCCCATCTCCCTAGCTTTGTTTCCGCAGTGGCCGCTCTTGTGGATTATGGTTAATGTGAAAGTTACGGGCACGTCGGATGACCTGAGCTTTCTAACAGTCTTCTGCCTCGATCACAAGGGACCATTGAAATCACTTCTGAAGAGCCAGACATATAAGTAGTTCCGTAATCTGTAATTCCCCCTAGCCGCCCTCCGATGCCTTTCAGGAAAAGGTTTACATTAATATAGGCATTAATTATTCACCACTGGGGGCAAGTAATCGGAAGGTTTCGCCGCAGCCGACTTGGGTGAAGTTAAATGCACTGACAACCCTATAAAATGGAGAGTTATCTTATTATGGAACTTGAGGTCAGCAGATGAATTGTTCAGGTGCAGAAAGGATGTTGGTTTTAGAATACAAGAGGAATTGGCATCTTAAGCAGACGGTTATCGGTAGATGTTAAAGGTCATCTGTCCCCAGTTTTTCCCACCACCTTTAACATGATGTAATTGAGGTTCCTGTAACCCCTTTATATCCCCAGACGTCCCCCTGCACCTCAGAAATAGGCCGGGTTCACAGCACGGCAAGATCCGATCCGGGGCTGTCAGGGGTGAACCTGACAGCCCCAGATCAGATTTCGGCCCCATAGTATGCTATGGGGTTGGATGGAGCCAGATGGCAGCTATCTGCCCGGCAGAATCCGGGAGGATTTGGATTTTTCACCCAGACACAACAATGCTGCATGCAGCATTTTTGTGTCCGGGGAAAAAATACTGATCATCCCGGATGCTCCCGGATCCTCCTGGTCCAGTCTGATCCGGCGCCCCCTAACATGGGGTCTATGGCGCCGGATTGCACTGGAGCCGCATCTGGGAGCCGGACACCGGGTGCTGAACTTCAGCACCACAGAGCTGTCCCCTGCTGACAGTTCAGGAGCCGCTGTCCTGAATTATCAGCAGCTGCGGCTGCAAATGAGCCATCCAGCTGCACACCGGACCAGAGGGTATAATTGGCCCCCCGGTTCTGTGTCCAGATCCGGTCCGGGGCTGTCAGGTGCACCCCTGACAGCCACGAATCGGATCTTGCCGTGGTGTGAAGCCGGCCATAAAGTGTTATGCTGTTCCACACCGTATGATCATTTCTTGTTTCGGTCATATGAGTGTCTGCAGATTGCGGACAGCGCCGCCCCGCTCCATGCCAACACCGCCCCTCCTGACTGTGTGCAAGTGGATGATGTTGCTATGTCATCCACACAATCCCCAAGTCTCGCACCTGTGCAGTGGCGCTTCACTGTGCCCTACTGAACAGACAGTGATTCCACTGCGCAGGCGCGAGACTTCGGACACTGTGCAACTGAGGAGAGACCAAAGTCAGGAGGGGCGGTGTTGGCATGGAGCGGGGCAGCGCTGACCACAATCTGCAGATCCCATATGACCAAACCACGAAATTAGCATATGGCACGGAACAGAATAAAACTCTATTTCTGAGGTGCAGGGGGACGTCTGGGGATATAAGGGGGTTACAGGAACCCCAATTACATTATGTTAAAGGTGGTGGGCAGGGTTTACGACCTCCAAAACTGGTGACAGGTGACTTTTAACTTTTCGTGATCTGCAGAAAAAAAAAATATTTAAGTAAATTCTAAAATTAAACTAACAAAATACAAAGAAAGGGGAGCGCACATAGGGCGGTAAAAGTGGGACACCAATGTCATTACTCCACTCACCTGGAGTGGTTGTGAGAGTCACAAACACCTATGATAAGCCTGGCAGCTGCAGATCCCGAGTCATCCCGAGTCATCATTGCCTTTGCACCTGTATTTGTCTAGTTTTGTGTGTTTTTTTGGGCCCTACTGTATTGCAGTATTTTGGGACAATTTTGGGACTTTTGGAGACAGGGAAAAAAACAAAGATTTTGACTGTGCAAAATTGCGTGTGAATGGATGATTTTGGCACCAAAAACAGCAACTAATAACCCAAGACAAAATAGAGGGACTGGTAAAAGTCATGGTCAGGGCCTTGATCTTTTCTACTGTTTCCCTTTTTTACTAGCATGTTTTGCCAGTAAATCATAAGTGCAAAGAACTAGGAATACATAGAAGAAGCGTTCTGTGTATATCTTAGATACTATGTAAGAGATGGACTCTTGTTAAATTACCTTTAACCCTGTGGCATCGCATTTGTTAATGAGCCAGGTCTACAGTAGTCTGACAGGGTGATTTACAACCAACATACAATATTGGTTATGGTAGTATAACGTGGTGCAGGGCAGTAGGCGTGGGTGAGGTAGTCATCTCTTACGCCCCGGCACATTACAGGAAGATGAGGATCCTGGCTACATGTGTGGAGTTGTATTACAGGGGCGTTATGACCTTACAGGCCTCAGGATGCCATTCTAGGGACACCATTGTCATGAGGCTCTGCTTACTAGTCAGACCATAGGTCTGTCACTGCTGCACACTGGGCCCTATCTATCCACCTGGCAGGAAACTATAACTATTCCCTCACTCTAGCCCTTCCCAATCTGGGCTAGTTGCAACATTACTTCTTTTACCCTGTTTCCAATCAATGTATACAACAATATCACAGTTCACATCATACATTTTAATAATGCTGATATCTTCAAAGGGGAACGTAGGCAATATGTCCATTTTCTTACATTTCCCCCTCCTCAATCATTCATAAAACCTGACACATACCAAACATCACACCACACACGTAAAAAAGACAGAAAGTCCTCTTTTGTTTTCTTCTCCGAAGCACAGATCCAGTCCTACTTGGTTTAGGACTCTATTAAAGTTCACTTTTGCCTTTAACCTGGCAAGACGCTCTTGGGTTTGTTTGGCCCCTTCTCATAAGGGCCCTCAATCCAACAACACAACACAGTCCCTTTAAGGGTAGCACCTTTTGTCATGCGCACAGTCCATTGTTCCCCCATCAGTCTGCAGGACATGGATACAGTCCTTTAGTCTAACTCCTTGTTTATGAGACAGGCACACAGTGCCTTAGGGGCAACACCAGTCCTGGATTGGGCATGTTTCTTAGAAGAGGGAGGTCAATCTTCTCAAGGGTGCATCATCCATCAGTCAAACAAACCGAGTTATATGCAACAAAACTTTGATGTGGTAAAACATTGCACTGATATAAGTAAAACAAAAAAGATAGGGGGGCGTACCTGGGTGTACCTGGTGGTCTTAGTGGTGGAAAGATTATTACGAACCTCGTACGATTGTGCAACCCTGCACAACCGCGGTGTGGACCTTCGGTGTGTATCGCTAGTGTCACCCCACAGACTGGGGTAAATCCGGATACAGTGTGTGACAGACCATATTTGTAGAGGCATCTTTGAAAAGTAGAACAATGGACCATAACTCGACTCTGCTAAATATTCCTGAAGGTCTTCTGCAGTCAAGCATAGGTTCTGATTTGCCTCTCTAGCAATCCTATGAGCAGCTCTCACTGAAATTTAGCTTGGTCTTCCAGACCTTATCTTGACCTCCACTATTTTTCTTAACTGCCATTTATTAATTACATTCTGAACTGAAGAGGAAAGGGCAACTT